>PVIJ01005634.1:41479-101420 GCA_004024925.1 Scalopus aquaticus
GCGCGAACGCCCCAAGTGCCAGAGCCTACCCCCGGAGCACGGCGACCCGCGGTGACCCGCCTCGGCGACCCGCGGCTCTCGGGACCCCGCAGCACCCCCGGCGGCCCCCACTCAGGTAAGAGGGCAGCCCGGGGCCCGGGCCCTCCCCGGCCGGCGCGGCGCCCACCTGTGCACGACTTCTTCATGGTGCCGCGGCCGCCGCTCCCGGAAAGTGGCCGCGAGGCGACGGCGCGCGGCTCCAGGTCGCTAATCCCGAGCCGAGCGGGCAGGAGGGGGGGCGGGGAGGAGGGGGCGGCCCCGAGCGCTCCCCGCCCCGGCCCCGCCCCGCCGAGGTGCGCGTCCGCCGCGACCCCGCCCCGCGCGGCGCTACACCTGGGGAGCCCGCGGGCCCGCGCTTCGGGGCGCCCGGCCGGGCAGGGGCGCGCCCCAGGCCCAGTCCCGCGCTCGCCCCCGCTCGGCACCGCGCGGCCCCGGCCCCGGGTCGCCAACGAGGGCCCGCGCGCCCGCCGCCCCCTGGGCGCGAACGCGGGCTCCGGGCGCCGCTGCAGCTCGCGGGTGTCAGGGCCGCGGGAGGGGCGGCGCGCGGGGATCCCCGGGCTTGGTGCCCGGGTCGGGCAGGCAGGCGACCCGCAGGCCTGAGCCGCCACTCCTGCGGCCCTCAGAGGGCAGCCCGCGTTAACCCCGGGAGCCGCCCCGGGCGCCCCGCCGCCAGCAGCAGGGAACTCCCGCCCCGCCCGAGGGGCTGCGCGCGGCTCGGTGTTCGCCGTGGGAGCCCCGGACGCGAATTTTCCCACCGGGTTAATACCCCGCGACGTTGCTTCCCCGGCGCAGAATGCGCGCGGATTTAGCCGCTCAGTGGCCGTCGCGAAACGGCCTGTTGTAATGTGCAGGGGAGAAAGTGGTGCCTTCTCCAGAGGGCGGTGTCAGTTTTACTGGGGTGACGCCAAAAGAAGGCTCTAAAGAATGAGCGGGCTTTGCCAGGCGCCAAGGTGCCCGCGGCTGCTGTTCCAGGCGGAGGCAAGGGCGTGTCCGGCGCCTCCAGACGTGGGTGCCTGCGGTGGAGCTTGCCCAGAGATTCACCCTGGGCCTTCCCGGCAGGCCAGCCCAGGCCCCCAGGGAGTCGCGAGGAGAATCGGAAACGCAGCAAGTTCTCAGGAAGAGCAAGGTGCTGCCCGCCCCTGCCCGCCACCCCAAAGAGCAGGCGGGCGAAGCAAAGGCGGTCACCAGAGAGCCACCAGAAAGCCTCTTCCCTCGCCCCCCCTTACCTTCCTCCAGCACCCTCCCCAGGAAGCATCTTCATTTCCTGCCCCAGAGCGGGAGTTTGTGTCCCTGAGAAGGCGAGTGCTCCCCAGCCAGCTTGTGGGGCCAGGGACCGTCTCCAAGCCCTGGTCGAGGGGATTGGGCCAGAGCGGACACAGGGCACTCCCCTGGGTCAGCCTCCAACTGCTCCTCTGGGTCTGGGGGCACGGGAGACCCTGGGGTGTGTCTGTGTTTGACCCGCCCCTCTGCGGCTCAGGTCTCTGCCGGGGTCACAGGTCACCTGTACCTGGTCACCCAGACACACACCATTCCTGGAAATCAGAAGGAGAGATGGGGGTGGGCGGGCATTCTGTGGGGCGCCTACTCCAGACAAGCGAAGGTGAACTGTGCACGCCCAGAATTTTTTTGATGAAGTTTTTTAAGATTTATTTATTTATGCGTACAAGAGCTGGGGTGCAGGCCAGAGGTGCAGGGGGTGAGAGGACTCCCCAGAGACAGAGTTGGGGGTCAGAACAGGTGGATGGACTGAAACCCACTGCTGAGGGGGCAGCGGGGAGACAGGAGGGGTCTGCTGCGCCTGTGGGAAGCTCCCTGGCCGGGGATTGAACTCCGTGCCGCGGTGGCTGCCGATAGCTTCATAGGCTGAAACTCAGCCTGCGCCCCCAGGGAGGCCCCTATTTTGGATCAGTTTTTATAGGCAGCTCTCTAAAATATGCCGAATGAGCACCTGCCCCGTGACCCGCGTGCAGTGAACCCCACCTATCTATGACATGAGCCGCTCAAAACAACGGTGGATTCGTCGGCTAAAGAGATTTGTGGTTAAAGTTTTTATCTCGAGTGGATTTTAAATGAACACGTAGGCAGCCCCCAAGTTTTAGAAGGAAGTGGGTTCTTGGGATAAATGGGGTGACGACAGGCCCAAATACGAGAAGCTTTTGGCCCCGTGACCCTCAGAGGAAGGAAGCCGCTGAGAAGCCTATGCCACTGCAGACTCAGTTTTCTTATGAAAAGGGAACTATGACTCAGGGGACAGAACCACAGCAGAGAGAACAACCCCACGTGAACCCCAAAGCCGAGCCCTCTGCAGTAGGGCTTGATTCCAAGACCAGACACTGCCCGTGGGGTCCGGGGCCACACAGGAGGGGTGAGCACAGGAGTCTTGGGGTGCTTGCTTGTAGGAGGGTGTAAGTCCTCTGGCCCCAGGGTGGACTGGGCAAAGCCTGTTTTCCAACAATGGCCACAAGGACGTGTGTGTGGTCCTCGTGCACTTCCACATGACCTCAGCTCTCCTCCCCCCTCCCCTCCCTGTGGGCGGGGGGAGGGAGGGGGATTGTTGACGGTGACCGGCACACTTGGTGCCTGAGCCACTCAGTAAGAGGCCTCCGAGAAGCCAAGTGTTACCTGTTGCTGTGTGACAAATACAGACAGCTACGAAGGCAGCGGCTTCAACACCACCTGCCTGTGCCATCTCAGCTTCTGAGGAACTGGGCTTGCACAGCGGCTCCGCCCCCGAGTATCTCCCCTGTGATGAGGGGCGCTGGCCAAGGCTGTCTCATCTGCAGGCTCGAGTGGGGCGGAAGCCACATCCGGGGAGTCACGTTGGCCGGATTCAGCTCCACGGAGACTCAGACCGAAGGCCTCAGCTCTCAGCCAGCTGGGCTCAGCTGCGTTCCCCGCCGTGTGGGGTCCGGCCATAGCAACCTTCTAAGCCAGCAGGGCAAACAGGCGCTGGCAAGATGGAAACGATAATCTCTTAATCAGATCACGAGGTGGCACGGATACCGGGGCAGGGTTACTAGGGCCCCCTGGGAGCCACTCACCGCGGGGAGGCCCCTCTGGCCCGCGTCTTCCCTGGGCTGGGGCTCCCCGCTGCACCACTGCCCACGTCCCGCCTCACCTCTGCGCCTCTGCTCTCCTTCCGTTTCTCCCTTCCGTCCGCTTCCTGCCACTGCTTTCTCCAGCTGTTCCTGGCGGTAAGTGAGGACGCAGACGCCCCTCAGCCCCCGACCTCCCAGGCACTGGGTTCTAAGGTGCAGAATGAAGATGTTTGGAGGAGAGAAAGCCAGGTGCCTCCCCTCACCACGAGAGCCATCACAGCCCTCAAGAGCAAGCGAATCTTAATTTGCTTTCATTAGCAAGAAAAATAAATCCTGGGTCTGCCAGACGGGGGTGAGGTACGAGAGCTGCTTCTCCAGGGCCGCGGTTATCGGGTCCGGCTGGTGGGGTCCGGAGCAGGAGTCGGCCGAGGCCCCCGGCCCTGGGCCGGCCCCAGGACCCTCCACCCAGCCCCCTGGGTTCTCACCGTGCCCCGCTGTGGCTGCCGGGAAACGCAGGACATCCCCACGAGACTGGAGCTTCAGAGAGCAACAAATAAACGTTGTGAGTATGTTCCATGGAACTTGGGGACATACTATGGCTAAAAAGCACCTGTTGAGGGGCCTCCTGGTGCACAGTGGTTAAGCGCAGCTCTGTGCAGCGGCGACACTAGTTCAACACTGGACTGGAGAGCTTCCCACATGGCCAGCAGACCTCTCCTGCCTCGCCCGCTGCTCCCCTCAGCAGTGTGTTTCTGATCTGCCTGTTCTGCTCCCCGCTCTGTCGCTGGTGAACCCTCTCGCCGCCCCACACATCTGGCCTGTGCCCCAGCTTGTATGCGTAAATAAATAAATCTTTAAAAAATAATAATAAAGTAAAATAAAAAGCACCTGTTGCTTCTCTGAAACAGGAATTCAACCAGCATCTGGTACTTTCACTTGCTAACTGAAACCCTGTGGACTGGGCCCCCAGGCTGGACGGGGAGCCCCAGAAGAGCCTCCGTGCTCCCCACTCAGCATCTCCAGACACCAGTCCCAGGACGGGGCTGGCCTGTGACCAAGGCCTCGTCCTTGGAGGCAAAGCAGGGACAGGGGACTGTGCATTCCAGGGGACGTTTGGCCTCTGCTTACTCTGTGCACTTGGCTTGTTTTTCTTCTGTAGAGCGAAGACTGTCGAAGGGCTGGGTCTCTATTTTGAAGTTTCCCCTTCCTACACGTGTCCATGTCTTTAAAAGATACAACAGTGGGGCCTCCCTGGTGGTGCAGGGGTTAAGTCTCAGCACTATGAAGCCATCAGCAGCCACTGCAGCACGAGTTCGATCCCTGGCCAGGGAGCTTCCCACAGGGCGCAGCAGACCTCCCCTGTCTCCCGCTGCCCCCTCAGCAGTGTATTCAGTGGTTCTGCCTGTTCTGCTCCCCGCTCTGTCTCTGGGAAATCCTCTCACCACCACCCCTCTCCGCCACCTCTGGCCTACACCCCAGTTCTTGTATGCATAAATAAATCTTTTTAAAAGTAAAAATAAAAAGTAAATAAAAATACAACAGTGGTTTGGAGCTCATTAAGCTTCTTGGGGGAAAAAAAACCCACAAAACCCATGGAAATGACAACTAGTATGTACCTCCTAGAATGTATTTTTTAGAGGACCAGGTAGAATGTATCTTTAGGACAAAATAAAAATGTAGTCATTCCCTGAAGAGCTCCGATGTCAAACGATCACGCCTAAAAGCGGGGCCCACGCCACAGTCCGCTGGTGTCGGCTCAGGCCCCGCGAGGTCCTGGCACCCCGCCCCGCCCACGACGCCCTGGCCCCTCGGACCCCCATGCTCCTTGCTGGCCCTTCCCCCTTCCCCAGCCCCCACCTGGCACAGGCCTCCGGGGCTCTCCTCTGACAGGAGGGGTGCGGGCGGCGCCTCCGGAGTGGGGACCCCCCGACACTCACCCTGGACTGCAGTCAGCACCTCCCCGGGTCCCGAACGCTCGTGAGGCCACAGCGTGGACGTCCATGGCTGGGCAGCTGCGGCCACTCTCTGCCTCGATACAGCAGCTTATCAACAATTCACAACGAAGGCCAGTGAGCAAAAAGGCCGCCAGGGAGAAACAGGGACGATCCACCCATAAGGAAAGCGGGACCCCGCCTTTCGGGGGGTGCCCCTGTGCTGCCCGGTGTCTGGGCGCCGTGGCCGAGCTCGCCTCTCCCACGCCCCGGGGGGGCCTGCAGCTTCTAGGGGCACCAGCGGGCGGGCCGGGCTGCAGGGTCCTGGAGTGGCCGCTGCCTGGGCGGCACTGACCAGCAGGGCCAGGATGGGTGGGCAGACCCTGAGGAGGGGCCCAGAGAGGCCCTTTGCCCCCTGCAGGTGCCCCACACCCCAGAAGGCACGACCCAGCCTCCCAAGAACCCCCACTTCTCACGCCAGGCGCGACTCAGACACAAGCGCCCAGTTCAGGATCTGCCACGGCTCAGGGTGCTCTTGGTACCCCCTCTCCTGGCCCAAGGTGGGGTGCAGGGGGCACTCCCAGCTCTGTCTCCGAAGCCCCGCCCCCAGCGCCCCCACTGCTGGGCTCCAGCATCCTCTGGTGCCTGCGGCCGAGGCTGAGCCCCTCTGTCCACCTCGCGCTCAGGGTCCACGGGAGCCTCCCACGGTCCACGTCCTCAGGGAAGCCAGAGACGCGCGTCACCCGCTCCAGGCCACGCAGGGGCTCGGCCCACGTGCCCCCCACGGGACCCTGCAGTTGCCCCGGCTCTGCGTCCCTGGGCAGGGCCGGTCTCCCTCTCGGGCCAACGCCGGCCCGGTGTGCCTCTTCCCTGGGACACGCGGCCTCCGCAGCCCCCACTTCCGGGTCACCCCGAATCCGGCTCCGCAAAGCCCGTCTGACCTGAAGAGCCTCTTGGGGAGACGGGTCCCTGACGCGGGCGGGGAGGGGGCAAGGGCGCGATTGTCCCCGCCTGGAGTCTGCATGAGTGGACACTCGTGGTCGGGCCTCCCGGAAGCAGGTCTGGGCGGCTGACCGTGGGCAAGGGACACACGGCCCGGCTGTCAGGTCCGCGCTGGGCCCTCGCGGCGGCGGTGACTCAGCCGGGCAACTACAGGCTTCCCGGGAGCGGTGGGCGCCTGCAGAAGAAGGTGGCCACGGGCCTAAATAGGGAAGAAGGGCAGGGCAGGGCTGGGTGACCGGGCCTGGGGCGACCCCTTCCTTGCAGGAGCGCAGAGAGCCCCAGACAAGGGTGGGGGGACACAGACCCAGAGGAGGGGGTGGAGGAGGGGCTGGGCCTCAGCCCCATGAGGTCCCTCAGAGCCCCTTGGCCGCCTGCGACAGGGGAGCAGCCGCGCTCAGGTGCCGAGGGGGCCCGTGCAGCCGGGGCCTGGAGTCCCTCCGCGGTCACCTCCGGGGCAGGGCGCCCTGAGTCTGCCCAGCTCTGCCCAGGGCCAGCCGAGGGTCAGGACACGCAGATCTGGAGCAGGCCCCCCCCGCCCCATGTGTGGGGGGAGAGACGGGGAGAAACGGGAGAACGGGAAACAGCTGGCCCGAGAGCCCCCCTTTCCTAGTGTCCTCACCCCCGAAGCCCCTCCAACACCCCACACAACCTGCACGCAGCTTTAGTGGCTGTGGGGGACGAGCGTCTGGCCAGAGCTGCAGGGCAGGGACAGGCCTGGGGGCCCGGAGCCCGCTGGGTCCTCATGGGCCGGCCCCTCGGGCCGCCAAGACCCCACCCATGTGCGGCGGTGTCCCCGGGGACGTCCTCGGGGCAGGAGAAAGGGGCCGGACTCGAGGCCTAGCGCTGGCGTGGGGCATCCACAGGCTTTGTCCTCTTGCCTGGAATGGCAGCCACTCGGGGGGCTCCCGCCGCCCCCTGCGTCTCTCCACCCCTTGGCTAGCAGGGATTTCGGGGGGTCCTCCCGGGCTCCTGCCCCAGGCGGCCGTGGGCTGTCGGCCTGAGGGCCTCGAGGCTCAGCCCCAGTGGTCACTCCGCGCCTGGAGAAAGGGCTTCCCTGGACACCGGCCTTCAGACAACCCCATGAGCCCCTCGCGCGGCTCCCTCCCGCCTGGGTAGAGGCGGCAGACCAGTCCCCCCCTTGAGACAGCGGACAGCGGACAGCTATAACCCAGGGCAGTGCCGGGCACCCCAGCACACCTGAGAGTGGGAGAGGAGAGCTGGCCGGACCCGAGGCAGGAACAGCAAGACCAGCGGCCGGTGACCTCAGGACGCCCCTCCCCACGCACCCAGCGGACAGGCAGGCCCCCCACCAGCCGGCTCCCTCCCCCTGTCCAGCGCAGGAGGCGCTGGACACCACGCACTGGGCAGGACCAGCAGGGGGCGCTGGTCCAACCCGAGCCCCACCCCAGGGGCCAGGTGAGCGCAGCCCCAGAGACTGCCCAGCACCGGCAGAGGGCGGCACGGTGGGCAGGGAGGCCCCCCAGAGACGCCCCCTCCTCCCATCCAGGGGGTGACCCCAGGGGACGGGGCGGGGGCCCCGCAGGAGCCCAGGGGGGAAGACTCTTCCGAGGACGGAGAACTCGCCATTTTGCCCACATTGCCTCAAAGAACAGTCAGCGGAAGTTCCTAAAGCAAAAAGGAAATAATAAAAGAAGGAATTGTGGGCGCGGAGGAAGGAGTACAGGCTAATGTCAGACCAGGAGCGCAGGCACCGCCACCAGCGGCCCCAGCGGAGGCCGCGGGGGTGGGGGCGCGGCAGAGGGCGCGACCAGACCGCGGGTCACTGCAGAGGGGCGCAGCTGTCCCCGGACCTGTGGTCAGCCCCAGCGTGGGGCTCTGGCTCACTTTCTACACAGCACCCCAGAAAACAGAAGCAAAGCAACGAATTAGCAAATGGCCTGAGCGAGGAGTGGTTTCAACACCAGCCAGAGGCAGAGAGTTTGTCACAGTGGAGTAAAAAAACACGAAGGGGGCCTCCCTGGTAGCGCAGGGGTTAAGTCTCGGCACTGCCAAGCTGTCCGAGCAGCTGCGACCTGAGTTTGATCCCCGGCCAGGGAGCTTCCCACAGGGCGCAGCAGACCTCTCCTGTCACCCAGCTGCCCCCTCAGCAGTGTGTTTCAGTCCATCCACCTGTTCTGACCCCCAACTCTGTCTCTGGGGAGTCCTCTCACCCCTCCGCCCCCGCACCTCTGGCCCTACCCCAGCTCTTGTATGCATAAATAAATAAGTCTTAAAAAAAAAAAACACGACCTGACTTTATGTTATTCACAAAACAGACTTCAAACTCGGTGCCGCGTAGGGTTGAGCAGGAAAAAGAAGGGGAAACATAGGCCAGAGTTACAGTTTGCAAAATTAATGTGCTTTCAAAAGGCTTGAGACGTCGTATGGGGATCAGCTAAGTAGACTTCAGAGCAAAGGAAACCACCCCGAGGAAGTTGCAGGCTCACCCCTGAACCCCAGAGGGGGACTTCCACATCCCACCTCCAGCAATACGAGGCCGCAAGTCAGCTCCAGCACGGATGTGCAAAGCAAGCCCCAAGCCAAGCGCTTCTGGAGCCAGCCTGGGTCTCTGCCCAGAGGGCTTACGACTAGGTCGGACAGAGCAAAGAAACGAGACTTCTGAAGCTGTGTGCTCCGGGCTCCCACCGAGAGCATAAGGGGTGCCGGCAGAGCAGAGAGCATCGTCCAGGCTGGGGAAACAGGGAGGGCTTCTCAGAGGGGGAGATAATGGGCTGCGTCTTGACAGGTGCTAAGTAAGCGCCTTCCGACCCTGGAGCGCAGGGGGACGTTCCGCCCGGGAGCTCCAGCAGGTGGCGCTGCCGCCCGCCGGATGAGGTCGGAAGAGCCCGCCAGGGAGACGCTGGTCTGGGCGGGGGGGAGGCTCTGTGACCCCCGCCCCCCACTGCAGAGCAAAGAGAAGAGCGACAGAACCGCGGGCACCAGGTGGACAGTAGCTGTCCTGCTTACCTGGGTTCCGGAGCCACCTGCTGCCATACACACACGAACACACGGTATGCACGCGTGTGTGCACGCAGGTATCCATGCACACACAGCCACACACCCGCAGGCGGCGTCTCCCCGTCACGACGTGCCCGCCCCCAAAGGCCTGACCGCACCTGTTCAGCTCCAGCCCCAGCCCCGGCAAGGGCAGCCGCAGAGCAGGGTTACACCGTCAGGCCAGCGCCGCCCCCAGACACCGCCGCACAAGCAGAAAGGGAGGCGGGTCTTGTTCTCCACGCAGCGAGGCCCCCAGGCGCCCGCCCCGTCTCTAGTCGGATTCTGGCTTCGCCAACTCAGCTGTGCAGAGACACTGGCGAGCAACCGACAGGTGTGAGCGGGAGGCGGCGTGACATGACATTAGCGCGTGGCGACGGGAATAAGCAGAGGGACGGCCTTCCTTAAAGGACAGGCGTGCCAAACACCGCGGGGATGTCGCGAGCACCGTGACTGGCTGAAAGCACCTGGAACAGCCCGCGGGCGCACGGGCACGGCGCGGGCAGCGGCCGCAGACGCTGGGGCTGGCAGCACCCCGGCGCCGGCTCCTCGTCCGCAGGTTTGAAACTTTTCACAATCAAGAGCTTGTTAAACTGTTAATGCAGCTCGTGTGCGGAGCGCGTGGCGCCCGGGCGGGCACCCCGGCGACTGCGGGGGTACGGGCGCGCGGGGCTGCGCGGGGCGGGCTGCAGGAAGCGCCGGGGCCTTCCTGCAGGATCTCCGCCCTGGGCGCCCCGCGCTGGGGTCACTCTCTGCAGGGCTCGTGGTGGCTCCTGACTCCCGGGAGAGGGCGCTGGAGGGGCAGAGGGGGCCCAGCCAGGCGCGGAGCAGTCCCGAGGAGTCCGAGCTGCGGGGAGGCCCTCAGCTGAGGCCACGCCCTTTAGGGGTGTGGTAACCGCGGAGCCTCCTGCGCCTGCCGGGGACCCCAGCACCCCCCCTCACCCCAGAGGAGCCCTGCCTGCCACACCCAGGCCAGACCCCGCCCCAGTCGCCACTCCCCGGCTGGACTCACACCCGAGTCCAGGTGTGCGCACGGGCCTGGGGCCCCAACGCTGGGCTTTGCGGCCGGATGTTGGGAACATAAAGGTCAGGCTCTGGTTTTCACCCAAACTGACCCGACGCCAGGCCAGCGCGGCCCCTCCGTCCGACCAAGCAGGTCCCAAGGGCACTGGGAGAAGGAACCCAGGATGGTTCACAGCAGCACCCGCCTGGGCTGGGCTGGGCCTGGGCACGCTGGTCAGCTGCGGCCCCCTGGCCCACTGCCATCTCCAGCCAGGGAGCGAGCTCAGCGCGGCATCGAAGTCGGCCTTGAATCTCCCGTCTGCCTCTTGAGTACCCACAAAACTCACCTGGGCGTGCCAGGCCGCGAGCTCCCGGAGACCCCTCTTGGGCCCAGAGAGCGCTGAGCACCCCCAGGCCAAGCCCAGCCCCAGTCAACGGCGCCCCAGGTCTCGGCCGCTTCCGGCAGAGGTCAGCCACATCCCAGGTGCCCCTGTCGGCGGGAGGCAGGTCCCTGGGCTGACCCTGGGCTCTGGGGCTGCGAGCAGAACCCCCATCCGGCCTGTCAGATGCTAGCCCAAGGGGGCGGGAGAACCGGCTGAAAATAGAACGGATTTTCTGCTCGTTTGCGCAGCTTCCCTGCGCTCGCATAATCTGCGCCAGCGCCGCTAACTGCCGGGCTACAAAAGCAGAGCACGCGAGGGCGGCGCTCCGGGGCCAGCGGTCAGTCCCGCAGGTGCCGCCCGGGCCCCGCGCGCACCTCTCCACCCACCCTCCGAGAACCGGGCCCAGCTTTAAGAAAAGCCCACACCATCACTTCCACTGAACAGGAGAAACTCAGGGTGCGGCCAGAGAAGGCTGGTCTTGCAAAAGGATCTCAAGGGCTCCTCCCGACAGCCCCCCGGCGCGCGAGGGGGCGGGATCTGCCCTGGGACTTTCAGAACCGGCCGAGGCGCCTGCAGGCTCCCCGCTGCCGTCTGGAAGGCCGGGCCCTGCGCACAACGGCAGGGGCGTCCCCAAATCACCCCGGACACAGAGCCCACGGGCGGCCAAGCTCGGACCGGGGTGACCTGAGGGACAATGAGGCAACTTGTGGGGACTGTGGGTGATCTGAGAGACTGCGGGTGATCTGGGGAGGCTGTGGGCAGCCCAAGGAGACTCCGAGGCACCCAGAGGGGCGGGGGGCTGGGCAGGAAGGACAGGGGCGCCGCTGTGAGTGTGGAGATGGGGGCGCGTTAGTGCAGAGGGCGGGGCGCCGTCCAGAGCCCAGCGACGCCCAGAAGCCGCCTCGTCCCGCCCTGAGAGCGGAGGGCCGGGCAGTTAATGGGTCCTTTGGGCTCTTCCGCCGCCCAGGTCCGCCTCTCGAAACTGGGTCCATCTGCAAAGCAGGGTGAAGGCGCCTGGGGGCGAGGGGAGGGAGGTCCCCCTGAGGGGACAGTTCGGGACACGCTGGGCAGAGGTGCCCTGGGAGGCCTAGGCTGCGGGGGAAGCGCAGGGCCTGGAAGGCGCCCCCCGGCCACTCGCGGGGCCGGAGGACCCAGGCAGGGAGATGGCGCAGAATCCCAGCCCGGAGTCCCGAGGAGGGGCTGGGAACAGGGTGAGGTGCTGCCAGAGTCCCCCGCCCACGTCCTCACCCCAGTCCAGGCCCTGTCCGCCGGCAGCTGCCCCCAGCAGCCTCGGCGACGCCCCAGTCCAGGCCTGCTCTGACGCAGCCCGTGTCCGGACGGGGCCGCCAGGGCGGAGGCTGGCTCCGAGCTCCAAGCTCCAAGCGGGCCCCGGTGCCAGGCGGCCACCGCGACAGTGGGGCGGGGGGCCCCTCGCCTGCACCCCACCCGCGCCCAGCAGCAGCAGCCGGCACGGTGGAGCCCACGCTCTGGCCTGCCCGCCCTCTGTGGCTCCCGGGGCCGGCACGGGCACTGGGCACAGGCAGCCCCGGGGCTCCAGGGCGTCCTGCCCGGACAGAGGCCCCAGGCCAGGCACAGTGGGGACGTGTGTCTGGGGGACGGCCACCTCTGTCCCCTCCTCCGTGTGCTCCTCTGGGAGACGGTGGTCCGTGGCAGCGCCGAGTGGGTGCGCACGGGGGTGCACGTGCGTGGGCGCGTGTGCGTGCAAGCGTGGGGGTGTGCACGTGTGCAGAGTCCCAGAGGTCAGTGCTCGCGACTGAGTGCACCAGAGGCTGCCGGCGCGCCCAGGGGACCGTCCCAGCAGGACCGGATGGGTGGGGTGTCCCAGAGAGGGAACACGAGTGACGGCGGGGTGGCCGGCAGTGCGGAGAGGGGCTGTCGCAGCGCAAATCCTTTCGCAAATCACTGTTCCTCGAGGAAAAGGGATTAGCGGGGATTCCACCCGGGAGCTCAGAGTCAACAAAGAATCGATTCATTTACCCAGCAGCGCCTTCCAGGAACGCCGGCCCGAGGCTGCAGAGGGAGCGGCGGCCGGGCCGGCGTGTGCTGTTCGCGCAGTCCTCGTGGGGTGCCCTCCCCAGGCGAGCCCTGCCAGTCTGCACTTCACACCCCAGCACCAGGCTGGGACGCACCCAGAGCCCTTGTGGGACACGCTCCCCCAGCCTTCCCGGCCCACCCTTCGCGGCCCCCAGAGCCTCCCAGGGCTGCACCCAAGCTCTGGGCTCACGCTGGGTCCTGCTGAGAAGAGGGAGCCTGCGGAGACAGGCGGAGGGGGCATGGGTAGGGTGACCCCAAAGGCCAACAGGCAGCACTGGCCCGACCGTGGGGACCCTGCCCAGACTCTCCTCCGGGGCAGAGCTCGTGGGCATCCCGGGCAGGGCTGGGGCCGCCCCTCCCTGCAGGGGCCTCAGGCTGGCGTGGCCGGGGGCAGCAGCCCCACCTCCGGGGGCAGGCCCGGCCGTGCCCACCTCACTCTCAGGGGTCCGTGAAGGCATTTTCATTTTGCTTTAAAACCAGAAGAATGAGAATGGGGTTTCTTGCTTTCCCGTTACCGCTGACTTGGCCCTACGGAAGGTCCGTGTCAGTTCCTGTGCTCACCGACCGCAGGGAACCGGAGAGGACGGCCGCGCTGCTGTGGGGGACACAGCTCCGGCCTTGGTTCTGCGGCAGCCGTGCTCCAGGCGGGGCGCCCCGAGTGCCCCCGCTCCCTGCAACCCCACAGCGACAGCTGCGTGTCGGCCGCCGGCCCTCCCGACGCCAGCGCGCCTGCAGAGCTGACTTCTGGGCCCGGGGGAGCGCAGAGCCTTTGCGCGTAAGGAATGGGAACGGCGTCTCACCCTCTCAACCCCAGGGAGTTCTCGTCGCAAGCTGCGGCCGGAGGGAGACCCGGGCGAAGGCTCAGTGCGCACGACCAGCCCGGCTGCGCCATGCTCGTCAGCACCTCCCACCGGAGGCGGAAGAGCAGGGCTCTGGGGGCCAGACGTGGCCGTCCGCACAGCCAGACCCGCGAGGGCTCACTCCACTTTAACTTGCGGGATTCCGGGGTGTCCGCCTGCGCCGGCAACCTCCAGGCTGCTCTGGGGACCGAGGCACACACAGCGCTAACTCCTGGCTCTGAGTCGGGGAGCTGCCTCCGCGCCCTGGCTGCTGCCCCGGAGGCGAGGTGGGGGGCCAGCTGCAGGCCTGGCGGCCGCTCCCTAAACCCTCCTCTCCCTCCGGCCAACTCACCCCAGCCTTGTTCCCATGGGGCCATGCTCATTTCACCCCCTGGAGGACACCGCACCATTCTTATTTCAGCTACACGTTCCTCACTCCCCCTTCAGTGGCCGGTCTCTTCCTGGAGGCCCCCGGGCACCCACACTGGTGTCTGCTCGGCCCTGGGCCCGACCCGGGCAGGAGTGAATCTGCACTGAACAGGAACGAAAACCCTGGTGCTCCTTCCTCCAAGGGGCCAGCAGGGAGGGGACGGCCTGCAGCGCCCCGAGCAGCGCCCGCCGGCCAGCCGGACCGCAGCCCCTGCTCTGAGACCGGGCCCCACTCTCTCAAGCGGGAACGAAACCTCCACGCGTCTCCCCAGCTTCCACGACTGTGCGGCCGCTCGGCGTGGACGGAGAAACCCAAGCCCTGCACCCACACGCCCGCACCCACGCGCCACACAGGGGCGCCCCGGCCAGCTCGATTTGGCTTTTGGCTTTTTAAGTGAAAGGCCTTGCGATGCGGGGACGAGGGGGCGAGGCCCAGTGCTGGGCGGGGCCCTCCAGAGCAGCAGGCCCGCGGGAGTGTCCGCGCACTCACGCTGGGGAGCCGCTGCCCCGTGGCTACGAGCTGGCCGGCCCAGGTCGGGCCTAACTCTGGTCAGCAGGCCGGACACGCGCATGAGCCACTGTTTAAGTCCAAAATAGAGCCGATGCCCCAGCTTGAGGGACGTGAGTGGGAGCACCCCTCTCTTACCTGGGGAGGGGACTAGCCTTTTGGGGTCACGCCTTCACCTGACTGGATACTGAGGCCCACCGCACAAGGACCACAGAAGGACCGGCGCTTTAAATGCTAATCTCACCCAAAACCTGCTCCAGGCACTCCCAGGGTAACACGGCCAAGCATCTGGGCACCCGTGGCCAGTGACCTGACGCGCGCGTTAACATCAGGCGGCCGGCGGTCCGGGCTTCAGGAGAGACTCACTGCTGGTGGGGGGGTGGGGGGCTCCTGGCGTGGCCACAAGGTGGCGCGGGGGAGAGGTGGGGTCCGAGGGGGCGGCCGGCCTCCCAGAGCTGACTCCCCGGTGCCAGGCGAGAGGGAGAGCAGGGCCGGGCAGTAACAAGGGCTCAGGGTCCGGCTCGCGGCCACCCAGCGTGGCTGACAACGTGTCGGCCCAGGGTCTACGTGCAGGACTGGCCCTCAACGGCCGTGCGGCCCGGTGACCTCAGGCCCCAAGCCCCGACTCCCCCGCCCGGAACTCCCCAGGCTCAAGCGCGGCAGAGATGTCCTTGAAACAGTTCACGTTTATTACTGATAACGATAAAAAATCTTTTCAAGACTACCTGTCGTATTACCAAGAGTGAGGTAATAGGTTTACAAAACATTTACAGCATCGACAGGCAAATAATGAGTCGAGGAAGGAGGGTGAGTTAAGACACTAGTCAGAGGGGCCCCGAGAAGCTCCGGTGCAGAGGCGCCAGCAGCACTTCTGGGGTGCGGGACCTGAGGCGGGAGGGCGCCCTGAGGGCCGGCGCATGGGCGCCGCAGAGCCAGCTCGGAGCCCCTGGCTGGGAGCAGCGGGCACTGCTGAGCCAAGTGGGCGAGAGCCGCTCCCCAGACTGGGGCGAGCGCGGCTCAAATGGCTCTATAGACACCCCCGGGTGCGGGCTGTCGAGGGAGCGTTTTCTTGGCAGCGGTCAGCAAAGTCGCCATCTGAGACAGAGAGAGACAGAGAAGGGGCCTCCTCAGGCCCTTGTGCTCTGGGACGGAGGCACTGGGGGCGGCAGGAGCGCGGCTGCCCGCCCTGCTCTCGGGGGCCTGGTCGGACCCCGTGCCGGCCACCAGTGTCGGTGGGCAGAGGCGCCCGCGTCTCCCGCGCCCAGCCCCGCCCCGCGGAGCCCCGCGCCCGGCAGCGCCACGTCCTGGGGCCTCCGCCACCCACAGCCACACTCGTCGCATCCCCAGCGGCCGGGCCGCGCCCTTCTGGCAGACGGGTGAAGAACGAGCGACAAGACGGGGCCCACGCAAGGCCAGGCAGGGACGGGAGAGGCGGGGCGAGCCCGGCCCCCAGGGCAGCCTCCGTGCCTGAACTGCGCCCCTTCTCTGGGCCCCATCCACGGGCTCGCTGTCCCCACAAGTAGGGCCCCGCGAGCCCCCGCTGTCCTGAGACCCCCGCGAGCCCCCGCTGTCCTGAGACCCCCGCATGAGGCGCTCACGGGCCACCCCAAAATGCTAGGGGCCGCCGTCCGTCCTGAAACACCCTACTGCAGTGGAGGGGCGGGGGGCTCTGAGGCTTCACGCTGCGGGGCGGGGCGGAACTGCGCCGAGTTCAGAGGGGCCGCTTGGCAGCAGGAGGAGTGACCCCCTGAAGGAAGAGGGCAAGAATCTCCGCCCAGCACGCGGAGGGAAAAACCCTGCTCTGAGAGCGGCCAAAGACTGGAAGAGGAAAGAGGAAAGAACCTTTAATGGCGGCGGTGCTTCTCCCGGCACCCCCGGGGGCCCCAGAGCCCCGCCTGCCAGCACCCACGTCTACGCAGCGGGGAGCCCGGCGGTGGGGGGCGCTCCCGCGGGCCCCGGGCCCTCCAACCTAAGAGGCGTCTGCCCAGGGCAGGGGCCTGCGGCCGCCGCCCCACACAGCCCAGCCGACAGGGGCGAGGGCTGCGGGCGGCGGGGGCGGGGCTGGCGCCTCTGCATCCATCCGCTAGCGGACAGTGTGGAGACGGCCGGGGGTATTTTTTGCATCAACATCTGAGACAAAGTCCACCTCGGAATCGGCAGACAAGTGACTTCTCTGGAGAGGCCTGGCGCTCTGGCCGCTTCTGCGCCGCGTGCGGGCTCTGGCTACGGAGTGCGCGGCGCGGCCCGTCGCTCCAGGGCCACGGCTGCCATCTGCAGGGCTGCTGCTACCTAGGGGGCGAGGAGCCGGTGGGCAGGGCTGGCGAGGAGCGGGCCTCCGCGGCGCGGCGCTACCTGGACACCGTGGAGCTGGAGTGGGACTGGCCGGAGGAGGTGGTGGCGGCGCTCAGCTGGGAGAAGCCGCTGTGGCTGGACTCCAGGCTGCTCATCGAACCTCTGCGAGCGCAAGGCGGGGTGAGGGGCTGCCCGCCGCCGGCCCCCGCCCCGCGGCCCCCCGACCCCACGCGGCGCGGGCCGCACCTGAAGTCCTCCGAGCCGAGGACCTCGGTGTAGTACATCACTTTGCACTTGTGGGACGAGACCTGCAGCGAGGCCAGCACGTCGTCCACACGGGGCAGGCTGGTGGCGGCGCAGGCGGGCGAGCTGTGGAAGCGCCACTGCAGGATGTAGAAGCCCGGCCACCGGGTCACGTGGGAGCCCTGGAACGAGGGGCGCTGCTGAGGGCTTCCTCCCGAGGCCCCGGCCGCGGGCCTGACAAAGGCCGGGGCACCTCGTGCCCACCGGTGACCACTGCGGGGGGACCTGCCCCCCGCGGCCCGGGCCTGAAGCCGGGGCCGTGCGCCCATGGCAGGAGCAGGCGCCTGGGGGAATGGCGCCCTCGGGGCCCCCAGCTCGGCCTTGAGGGCATCAGGCCAGGCCACCAGGCCAGGAGGGGTCCGGACACGGTCCCGGTGACCTGGCCGGCGATTCTGGGGTGTCAGGTGTCGCCCTAAAGGAGAGCGGGCATCCGCGGAAACCGCGCTCCCCGGCGCGGCCGAGCCAGCGAGCGCCTGAGCCCGCACCTGGGGGTGTGCGGCCGCCGCGGGCAGCACGGCGTGTCCACTACGGGCCGAGCGCAGCACCCAGAGGCGGGCCCCAAGGACGCCCCTCCTGTGCGGGGCGCCCCCCACACCCGGCCCGCTCGTCGGAGACCGCGGGGAGGGCGGCAGGGCCAGCGGCCTCACCTGCACGCTCTCCCCCTCCTTGCAGACGAGGGGCGACTCCACCATGCTGTAGTCGCGGCCCAGCTGCCACGCCCGGTCGATCAGCTGCACGTTGTTCCCTCCGGGGGAGGTGATGCTGTGGGCCCCCAGCGAGTCCTTCTTGGGGAGCTGCGGGGACCGCTTGGAGTGATAGATGTTGAAGACGATGTCCCCTTTGCACACGTCGAAATCCCAAGTGATCACGGAAGAGGCGTCCACAATCTGAATGAGGATCTGGAACGAGAAGCCGCGTCACCCCACCAGGACCGGGGAGCGGGGGCTTGGCTGGGGGTGACACAGACGACCCGCAGTCGCCCCCCCCCCGGCTCAGCCGCCGGCCCTCCCTCCCGCCTGGCGCCACGCCCGGGCTCCCCGCCGGCAGCACCCCGCAGGCTGTGAGCTCCCGGCGGCGCCGCACGGCACCGGGCACCATGGGCCCGGGTGGGCAGGGAAGACGCGGCGCTGGGCACAGAGGCTGTGCAGGGTGCGGCCGGGCTCCGGGCTGGAGCTGCACAGGGGACCCGGCGAGGCCGCAGAGGAAGGTAAATCAGGAGCCAGGGAGGGGCGCGGCCGGGGAGGGGCGGGCTCTGCAGGGGCCCCAGAGGGACGGTGGCCGTGGCGGGGAGAAGCCACGTGGCATGGGGCGGGCAGGGCCCCGGTGTTGAGTGCCAGTCTGCTAACGGAACTTTACACGGGCCCCATATAGAGCTCCCCGGCAGGGAAGGATCAGTCACAGTTTCGAACGAGACCGTGAGAAGGACGTGAGGATAAACACTGGCTGTGGGACGCTACGGATTCGCTCAAAAACGTGGGCAGACGCCAGGGCTGCACCCCCGTCCTCAGAGCGGGCCCCGGAGCCTCTGCGGGGCCGGCAGCTCCCAGCCCTTTCAGCACTGCCCCCCACCTGTGACCGCTACATGCCAGCGGGGGTCGTCCTGGAGGAGGCGGCCCCGAGGGGGGCAGGAGGCTCTCCCGAGCCCCAGTCCCTCCCTCTCCTGCACTCCCATGAGGACGCCAAGTTCAGTCTTTATTTGGGGCACCACGGCCTTGAGCGGTGCGACTCAGTCCCCAAAGCAGAACCCAAGTCCTCAGCTTCCCCCATTTCGATGCAGGAAGCCTGGAGAGACCCGGTGACCCCCAGAGGCGTGTCCCCGCCAGCGTCCTGCACGGACCAGAGCGAGCAACTGAGAACAGCCGAACCAGAGCTCTGCGCCGCCAGGCGCTCCCGACGCACAGCCGCAGAGACTGAGCCCCACGGAGCGGGGGGCACGCCCAGCCTGCCGTGCAGCACAGCGGCCGGCTCCCCCGCCTCGGGAGACGCACGGCGGGCCCAAGGGTGAGGGCCGGCTCCACCGCCGCGTCCTCCCCGCTGCTCAGCTACGAGCCCAGGCCTGGCGCTGGGGAGAGGGCGCCCCACACCTGGGGGCTGCCCTGCCCGCGAGCACACAGGGTGCTGAGCACAGCTGCAGGGTGCCAGCTGGAGAGGTGCGAGGCCCCCCAGACGGCAGCAGCCGACCTGCCCGACGTGCAGGCCGAGGGGCAGCAGCAAAGGCAACGGGGTCTCGGTGGCCCCGAGCGCCGCGCGGCTCCCGCCCTGGGCTGGGGGTCTGGGAAATGGGCCGGGAGGGGCACCCCCAGCCCGGCCGGGGTCGGGCACGGCCAGCGGCCAGCCCCGGGGCGCCCGCAGCTCGGGGCAGTCTCCACGCCGAGCCCCCGAGCCGCCCGGAGCCCACCTCATGCGGGGCGCCCTTGAACACGCTGGCCGACTGGTAGATGGTCTCCGTCCAGAGCTTGAGGTCCTCGTTCTCCAGCTCCTCCGCGGTCCGGTACAGAGCCTTGGGCACCAGGCCGCCCTCCGGCACTTCGCACTGGAAACGTAAAGGCAGCATGAGAGCCGTGCCCAGGCCCACGGACCCCACCCCCGGCGCGGCCGCCAGCCCCGCAGGACGCGGAGGACACGGCGAGGCCAGGCATTCGGTGCCTCTTAGCAGGAGGCTGAAGACATCCTCGCGCTCTGCTTTCAGTAAAGGAGGGCAAGTGGGAGCTGATTCACCACGGAATCCACACTGGTCCATGTGCGGTGCTGGGCTCAACTCCCAAAGCTGGCTCCCCCGAGAAACACAAGCGCTGACATCGCGCTTGAAGGACAACACCAAGGCAGCAGGATGGACTCCCAACAGCCACCGGCCTTGTCCCCATCACCCGCACCCAGTCGCGCTGCAGAATCGCAGAGGCGGCCCCGGGCTCAGCAAATGGGGGGCCAGGGCGCGAGAGCGCCTCTAGATACGTCTGAGGTGGGCTCAGTGCAGGAAAACGTGGGTGCCGCACACAGGTCCTGGCTGGCCTTAAAATGACCACTTAACGCTAAAGCTCGTAAATCCAACGCTCCCTCCGTCGGAGCCCCCGGGCGGGCAGGGAGGCGAGCAGGCCCCCGGCCGCGCCCTCAGCCGCGGGGCCCAGGAGCGCGGGCAGCACAGGCCTGAGCCCCGCAGCGGGAGCAGGACGGCCGAGCCGGCACCAGCGGGGACACTCTCCGCGTCTCCCGCGGGCCCAACAGGCCCGGCCGCCTGGCTCACCTCATGGTCCCCTCGCTCACGTGCTCCCACGTCACAGCTGCCCCCAGCAGCACTGATGACACTGCCAACCCAGCTGCTGCTGACCCCCGAGCCGGCCCGGGCTGCCCACTCGCGGGGCCCGCCGGGCGCGGCTGTCCAGCATGCATACAGAGACTCCCAAACCACCTCAGAGAGCCGCGTCTTGGGATCCTCTTTAGAACGCACTCTTCATTTTAATCTTCAGTTTATTGTTGAGAGGACTCTTTGTGGATCAATTTAATTTCTTAACAGTATTTTAGAAACTGCGCGGCTCCTCTGAAACAGCTTAAGAATCTGACTCACAAAGGTGAGTGGCTAGAACAAGCTGCGGTCTCGCTGGACTCTGAGACAAACTCCAGTGGCATTTAACAACGAGATGTGCCGGTCGTCAGAGTGACCTAGACGGGTGTTTCGCTGTCCTGGGGCAGAGCAACACCAGCCCAAAGCCAGACAGACACAATCCGCACTGAAAGCACCTCCCAGCCCACGGCCCCGCCCCAGACACCCCCAGCGCCCGTGGCCCCCACGCACCATGCACTCCCCGCTCAGGAAGTCGGGGATGACCTCCCTGTCGATGTAGTCCAGCAGGCCCCCGGGGCCCTGGTAGTCGTTGCCCGCGTAGATGAGGAACTTCCGCCGGGTGTTGTCGTCGATGAACGGACTGACCTGCGGGAGACCACGAGGGCCGAGCGGTCATCCCCATCTGGGGGACCTGACTGACGCCCCGGAAGTCCGCCTGCCCAGCGACCTGCGCTCGGACGCTCGGGACCCCTCCCTCCCGGGAACCACCCAGGACACCCCGGCTACCCGCCCGCCCGCCGGCCACGCAGAGCGGGCACCCACCAGCGTCCAGAGCACGGGGAACACGCGGGGCGCCCGCAGGATCAGCAGGCGGCCCAGCGTCTCGGGGTAGTTGGCCTCCACCACCTCGATGATGCGCAGCAGAGCCCTCACACCCGGCCGCCACAGGTGCCGCATGTTCAGGCCCTCCAGGTCCACCAGGCAGGTCCAGGAGCTGCGGGAGGCGCCGGTCACCAGCTGGCCCGCGCCGGCCGGCCCTCTGGGGTTGTCTTTTCCACGCTACAGCGTCGTCGTTCAGTCATCCCAAAGCCCCCGGGCTTTAAACACGCAGTGACGAGCTACGTGACACGCGACGTGTTTCTACCTCCTCGCGGGAAGCCTGCGGGCTCAGCGGCGGGTCCCCCCGCAAACAGCAGCGCGGCTCTGCTGGTCGCCGGGGCCAGGACCCGGCCCCGGGAGGACGTGCCGGCTGACCAGGCCAGCAGGGGCGGGGCTGGCATTTTAACAGGCAGCGCGACTCCCCCAGCGGCTCCAGCAAACGTGCACAGCGCCGCAGAGCTGAGAACACAGCGGTGGGCGCCCCGCCCCGAAGCCTTCGGCGCTGGCTCCGCGCTCTGCGTGTTTTCCGAAGTTCACAACCAGAGTGTGGCTCAGAAGCAGAGTGCGTTTTTTTGCCCCTTCCACAACCAAAAAGAAAAAACCCAGCCCCATGGTGGGTGGGCGAGGCCTCGGCTAAGGCCAGGCCGGGGCTGCCGCTCGAGCCCAGCCCTTCCCGCAGACAACCGAGCGCCGCATGGGCCGCCTTTGCCTTTTAAGCCACGGTGGGAAGCAGCAAACCCCCAGATCCCGGCTCTGAGCATCAGCCCGACGTGCCCAGTCACGTGCTCAGGAGCGGAAGGGAGCCCAAAGGGCAGCCTACCTGATGGGCCGACCGAAGACTTTCGTGTTCTCCTCGCACCGCCTCAGCCCCTCCTCGTTGATGGACAGAACCTGCGCACAGACCCCGGTTCACGCCGCGGCCGGAGACGCGCCGCACACGGGCACCCTGAGGCTCGGCACGCACAACGACCGACGCTCGCACAACAGGGAAAGCGCTGTCGCGGGGCAGGCCCAGCGCGGAGCCCTAGGGGCCCGGGCTGTCCGTGCAGGGGGGCCTCGCCCAGCCTGGCCCCGGCCCAGGAGGCTGAGCGGCCGCTCTCGGAGGAGCAGCCGCCCGGGGCACCGCCTGAGCCGCGCGGACACCAAGGGCAGCGGTCGGCAGACATGTGGGCTGAGCGCGCAGGCGCAGCACCAGGCGGCTGCTCCAGGGCGGTGGCTCGTGGCTGGGTCTCCTCCTGGTTTTTCAGCTCAAGGACTATACCATGCTTGGGGGGCGGGGCGACAGCGGGGGAGAGCTGGGTGGGCCTGCGGAGTGGGGTGCGGGAGGGCGTGACCGGGGCCAGCGCAACCCTGGGTGGCCACTCTGGCCCGCCGCGGCTTCCGTGGGAAGAACGCTTCGTCCTCGCAGGTGCATCGGGAGACGCCCTCTCACGCTGGCAATCGCGCCTGAGCAGCGGGGCAGCCAGGCTGCCCCAGGCCTGCCGGCAGACAAAGCAAGCAAGAAGCGAAGGGGGCACTTACGTATCTCAGCAGGGCCTCCTCCCCGAGGGCCCGCACCAGGCCTTTGGTGTCCATCTGGCCCAGCCGGAGCACGTAGAGGGGACGCCCGTCTGCAGGGAGCGGGTGACCGGCACAGTTGTAAGCGCTCTCGCCTGGAGACGGCACACCCGCGCCCCCCACGCCCCAGCCTCAGTCCCACTCCCAAAAGCAGCAGCTAGTATGGGGGGACATAACCCCAACACTTGTGTCCCCAAGTTATCAAAGAAGGAAATCAAAACCCAGCTGACAGCAGCTGAGCAGGTCTTGGAGCCAGCGGTGCCCGGGCTGAGGGGTGCGAGACAGCCCCCTGCCCGGCTGACCTGGACCGGCCGTCTCCTCACTGAGCCCCCAGCCGCTGAGCAGAGCTGGTCTCAGCAGTGAGGGGACGTCAGTGCCCAAGACCCCGTTTCTGTGGCTGCAGAGCACATCTAAGGACACATTTTTTCCCCATTTCCTAGGTTACTAAAGTGTCCACATTTTTACAAGCCAGCTTCCCTTCATTCCCACCCCAGGACCGAGATAAACGAGAACATTCTAGAAATCACTAGAGCCACAGCAAGCAGCACACGTTGGCGCTACTTCTTTAAGGCCTGGAGGGGCCGGGGGGGGGGTGGGGCCGCTGAGCAGACCCTGGCGTCGTGGGCCAGCCACACGAGGTTGGGGGTAGGGTCCTGGCACCCCCAAAGCCAGCACCTCGGCCCCCACGCCAGGTCTGTCACGTCCTGGGGAATCCAGACCTGACACGCCCTCCTGAAAACAAAGGGGCTTTGTGTGCCCCAACCTGCCGGGGGCTTATAGAAAGTTTCCCCAACAACGTCTTATTACCGATTTTTTAATCTTTGGGGACTGGAAAGTGAAATAAACATCTCATGCTTCTAGTAAAAATTAATAAAGCCGCAAAGGGTCTGGAGAAGAGCCAGAGACCCAGAGGGAGGGCAGACAGGCCGGCGCTGTGGTCAGTTTGCTCTGCCCTGTCCCCGCGAGCAAGCGGACGCACGCACTGGCTCACCCCTCGTCCAGGCCCCGACCTGTCTCCCTACCCCTAAGGAGAGCCGAAGCCCAGACTCCACCTAACAGGCCTGGCTCCAAGTAAGAGAACCGTCGGGGTTCAGAGCGCGACCAGCCCCCAAGCGCTGTGCTACTGGAACTCTCCGCCTTCAGTCTGGGTTTTTTAGAGAAGTCACAACAATTCCACTTAGCTGAGGGCAGCGCTGGCCCAGGAGGCGGTCAGCTTGCTCCAGTGGGCATGGGGCGGGACCCGAACCCCAGGGGCCCCTCAGCCCTCATTCTGTGGTCACCTTTGTCGTGGTGGTGCCAGCCACCGGCATAGTAGTCCTGCAGGACCTGGGGGGGGCTCCAGGTATCGAGGATGTAGTCCACCTGGTGCTGCTTTCGCCACGTCAGGGACTGGCACATGGTCTCTCTGGCCTTGTCGATATTGAAGTCCCGGGCACGTAGGAAGCGAAGAATATGCTCATCTTTCGGAATCTTTTGAGAGAAAGCGAAGTTTCTGAGCAATAGCGAAAGATGCTGAGGGAGTAAGACTCCCGAGCCCCCCACCCTGAGTGAGCCGTGCTGCTACACGGTTAAAAACCGGCTGTTACCACGAAGACCCCGTAACGGTCAGAAAATGGGCATCACACAAGTGCGTCACCTTCCCAGCACTCCATTTCAGTTTCAGCGAAGTACAGCAAAGGCGTAAACAATTTCTTAAACCTCAAATGCTTTAGGGCCTCCCTGGTGGCGCAGGGGTTAAAGTCTCAGCGCCATCAAGCTACCGGCAGCCACTGAGGCCCGAGTTCGATCCCCGGCCAGGGAGCCGACCCACAGGGCGCAGCAGACCTCTCCTGCCTCCCCGCTGCTCCCCTCAGCTGTGTGTTTCCGTCGATCCTCCCGTTTCGCTCCCTGCTCTGTCTCTGCGGAGTCCTCTCGCCCCCCCACCTCTGGCCTGCACCTGTTTCTGTATGCATCAGCAAACAAATCTTAAAAAAAAAAAAAAAAGCCCTCAAAGACTTTAACTCACTATGGACTACTGTGCTCTATGTACTTTTCTGTGCCTGCATCACACTTAAAAAGTGAGAACACAAAAAAGCGACACTGGTTTCGGTGGTGCTGACACCCGGGGGCCTTCTGGAGCCCGCTCCGCAGTCAGTGTCCGGGCCTGGGGGCGCAGCAGCCCCTGAGGCACGAGGGCTGACGCTGGCCACGGAGGCCGGGCAGCCGGGCACCGGCACCTACTCACCCACTCCCGGAAAAGCGACTCGGCGCTGGGAGGGCATCGCCTCCACTCAGAGAGGACCACGTTATGGGGCCTATCCCGGCAAATGACCCGGCTTTCAACCCCACCCAGTGCGCGCTAGCTGCAGGGCTGTGGGCAAGCCGCTTCGCCCCCCCTGGGCCTCGGTCTGCCCGCGCGTGACAGGGCGACAGCGGCCCTCAGGCCGCTGGGCGGGCTGACCAGAGAGCCTCCCAGTGCCTAGCGCGAGGCAGGCGGGACCAGCTGGCGGGTGCCCGCTGCCCAACGCGGCACAGCCGTGCCTGTCACGGCCCCTCTGCTCGCTGCCGGCTCCCGCGCGCGGCTAATTGTAGATCGAATTGCTTAGGCGGCTAAAATTTCACCAAAAAACTCAAAATGAAGGCCCAGACATTTCTAGTCTCTGGACCACCTGCCAACTCCGTCCCAACCTGCTGCAGCGAAGCGGCCTGAACACCCGGCAGAGGGCGCCACGGACGCCGCCGAGAGGCTCCACCATGCTCTCGGATGAGACACGCAGGGCAGCACGGCACTCGGGGTGCCCTCCGCAGGACTGGGCGGGCTGCACAGCAGGGCCGACCAGCCCCTAGGCAGTGGCGGGACACACGTGCTCGGAAGGGGAACACACAGCGGACACGTGTGCTCAGGAGTGGGACACACAGTGGGCACACGTGCTCAGGAGCAGGACACACAGCAGACACGCGTGCTCAGAAGGGGAAGACACAGCGGACACACGTGCTCGGGAGCGGGACACACAGCGGACACGCATGCTCAGAAGGGGAACACACAGCAGACACACGTGCTTGGGAGCAGGACACACAGCGGACACACATGCTCGGAAGGGGAAGACACAGCGGACATGCGTGCTCGGAAGGGGAACACACAGTGGACACACGTGCTCGGGAGCGGGACACGCAGCGGACACACATGCTCGGAAGGGGAACACACAGCGGACACGTGTGCTCAGAAGGGGAACACACAGCAGACATGGTGTGCTCGGGTACGGGACACACAGCAGACGTGTGCTCAGGAGCGGGACACACAGCGCACACACGTGCTCGAAGGGGAACACACGGCGGACACGCGTGCCGCTGCTCACTTTGCCCTTGTGGGTCTCCTGGAGCCACTGGCGCAGGCGGATCAGGCAGCTCTCCTGCAGCGGAGTCAAGTCCCCCAGGTAGCGCTTGATGTAGTCGGCGTCCAGTTTGTCTGGAATACACGTCACACGGCGTCACGGCCCGGGACTGGGAGCGGAGGCCCAAGCCCGTCGCTCAGGGAAGGCGTCTGGCGGCCTTCTGACTCCAGGAGAGGGTGGCGGGCGCAGCCTCCCGGGGCCGGAGGGCAGCCTGCGGGCGGAATCACACCCAGAGCGAGGCCCATTTGCTCAGTTCCCGGATTAGCCCTGGCCACCTGTCCTTCCTGGGGCACCTCCGAGCGCACCCTCGGCACTACCCCAGGCAGAATGAGGCGTTTACTGCCTTCTCATTCAGAGTTACACAGGAAGATGCTTCGCGTGATATGAAACTATGACAGGAAACAAGTGCATCTAAGCCTACTTTAAATAGCGCTAATACGTTCAAGAGTACGAGCTTTCTTTTTCCTGATGAGGCAACAAAATGGAAAACAAAGAAAAATCCACAAAGCAAAAAAGAAAACTTCCTCCAATCAGTCTCAGCCTGTGCCCGCTGGACGTCGACAGGCGCCGTCAGCACAGGGGAGAGCAGGCGGACGACGACGCCTCGCAAAGCGCTGGGGGGCCTGGCTGGGTCCCAGCATTCTGCGATGGGCACTGTGACCGTGCGTGGGCGCGAGCGTGCGAGGGAGACCCGCGCGGGAGGGCTCAGAGCGCAGAGCTGCGCAGACGCGACGTGGCTCTGGCCCCCAGGCCTGCGTGTCCCGTGACCGGGCGGCTCACACTCCCGGCGGGAACCATGACGAACGCGCGGACGTTCGAGAAGCACCGGGACGAGCCCGGCCGCAGCGAGCACAGGCGAGCCGACGCCACGGCGGCCCGCAGCCGCCACCACACCGTCCGCCAGAACTAGCGGGGCGCGCCTCCTGGTTTCGGTAAAAGAACAACTCGCCGACCCTTGCTGCCCATTGTAAAAAACGCAAAAATGTAGGAAAAAACTCAATGCGCATGGCCTGGGGTGAGAGGAAAGGGGCGGCAGGGCGCCCCATGTCCCCCAGAGACGGCGGGGAGCCCCGAGGTGGCAGGACAGCGCGAGCGGCAGCGCTCAGACCCACCGTCAGGGGTCCCCACCACGGGCTCGGGCACCCCGCTGGGGCTGCTGAGGGCCTCGCTGCTCAGCCCCTCCTTCTGGGCCGCGTCTGGGGCGACGGGCGCTGCGGCCACGGCCTGCTGGGCGCTGCAGGACGGCTCCGCGGAGGGCGTGGCGGGGGGCGGGGTCCAACGAGGCACGAACGTCACGCCCTCTTCTTCCAGCTGGCGCAGGTAATATTCAATTATTTCTTTCCCCTTCAAAGCAAAACCAACGTGAAGGTGAGCACACAGTCGCATTCGCGTCGCTCACGCCTCACAGCTTCGAAAGACACCAGCAGAGGCCGAGCACGACAGAACAAACAGGAAAAACCAAACGCCTTTGCGGGCTCGTTTCCGTGATTATTTGGACTGTCCCCCAAAGGTCTGGGGAACGACGCCTGACGTTGGCCACGACGCACTGAGGGCGCCGATCAGCACCTGTGTGTCAGGATGCGCTCAGGTCTCGAGCCACGCCGCCCGCGGCCCTGGAAAGTGGCATGTGGGGGACGGGGCGCCCCACGGGGACACACTCCAGCGGCGCCCGTGTGGGCGACAAGGAGGAACCCGCCAGCGGGCAGGGGGCTGTGGGGGGCCCAGGGGCCTGGGGAGGCTGCGGTCCTGGGCAGCGGGCATGGGGTGGCGGTTCCCGAGGAGCTGCGGCCCTGCGCTGCGTAACTCCGGCTGCTGCAATTTAAACCCCTACTTGAAGTTCAAAGACTCAGCCCCCCACCACCGCGGGGCATTGCCCACCAGGCTCTCCGCAGCAGGGAGGACAGGGGTGTGAGCGGGGCCACCGCCAGGGGCAGACCCTTAGGGCTGTGCGCCCTGAGGCCCCGCCAGCAAACCTGGAAGGCAGCTGGGGTGCTGGCCGCAGCACGCTCCAAGCAAAGCTGGGGTGTCAGGCGCGGGAGCCGCAGTCAGCACCTCTCCTCTTCCAGAAAGGGCCAGAGCCTGGCCAGCCCACCCGCCTCCCCAGCCCGTCGCCACGGAACCTCGAGACTCAAACTCGCCTTCTTGATGTTGCTGGTGTACTGCTTCATCGCGATCTTCTCTACTGTACTTTCAAATCCAAAGAAAGACTTAATATCTAAGCTTGCAGACTGTTCAAAACAGGTCCAGTCTTCGTTCTCAGGGTGAACCTGCAGAGGGGGAGAGCGTTCCCGGTAACGCGGCTGACAAGACAAGCGGGGGAACCCCGTCTGCTCATCGGTCAAGCGGGGACCAGAAGGAAACGCGAGGTGCCCCAGACGCGTGACTGAGGAGACGGCCGGGGGAACCCTGAAATCAGAAAAGCCCAAACGAGGTTCGAAACCGCTCTCCACGGGACTCGTGGGAGAGGCTCGTTCTCACCAGGAGCCTTCCCTGGTGCGCCAGCTCTGAACAGCCCGTCTCCGCCAGAGCGGAGCCCCCCGGGAGCGCGGCCCAGGGGGCAGACCGGCCGTGGGCGCGAGGGAAGGAAGCTACACGGCGGAAGGCGCGCTAGGGGAGGGGTGGGGCGGGCTGGGCAGCCTGCAGAGTGAAACAGGGCAGCAGGTCCGGCTTTGCCCCGCGGGGATCCAGCCAGGCAGGGGGAGGGGAGGGAGGAGTCACCAGAGGGGCAGAGGCCGAGGGAGCACCGGGAGCAGAGGCGCTTGGGGCGCGGTCAGGGCACAGGAGGGTGGGGGCCTGTGCGGGCCGGGCGGGGGGCTGGGCAGCGAGGCTTGCGAGCCACTGCCGGGCTCCGGGGTCCGCCTCTGAGTGGAATGCAGACACTGCAGGGTTTCAAGCCAGATGGTGCTTTAAATGGGCCCCTCGCAGCCCACGTTGAGGTGGCAGGAGAGCGGAGGGAGACTCATCAGGCGCCCTGGTCCGGGGCCGGGAGCGCGGACACGCGCTGAGCAGGGGCGAGGCAGACAGCGCCCTGGGCTCAGACCCCAGAGGCACACGGGTCTCGGCGAGGACGAGACGCCTCCCAGGGCAGTGCCAGGAGCCGCCCCGCCCTGCAGGCCAGCTGTGCCCCCGCCCGGCTCCCCGCGGAGACAGCCGGCCACCGGGCACTCACGGTGTAGCAGCAGTGCTCGTGGATGATGACCCGGTTAGAGAACGTCTCGTTGTGGGCCTCAATGTGCAGGGTGCGTTCCCGGGCGTTCAGGGAGTTTTTTTGGACAAAATAAACATAATCAACTCCGGCAATCTTTGAAAGAGAAACAGAGACAGGATCAGTCAGTGGGGCGCGGGCGCGGGCGCGGGCGCGGGGGGCGGGGGGCACGGGCAGGCAGCGCCCGTCACCTTCTTCAGCAGCCGCGGGGCGTCGATGTCCAGCTTGCAGCGCCGCTCTATGACGTGGATGGCTCCGTCTTCGCTCTTGAACTCGCTCACGGTGTCGCTGTCCACAAACATGGGGATGAGGGGGCAGGTGGGGAACCTCCGCTCGTAGGCCTGGGAGGGACAGAGGCGGCGCTGAGTGCGGGCGCGGGGCTCTGCTCGCCAGGACAAGGCCGCCCGGCGCGCGCCAAGGCGGTCACGGCCCTCCCCGCCCCGCGCCCGGGCTGGAGAAGCCTGCAGCGGAGACGCGGCGCTCCTGGCCGCGCACGGGAGTGTGACACGGGCCACAGCCCAGTGGGGCCGAGACGGGCGCAGGCCACGGCGGAGTCCCGCGTCCACGCGTGCGGCTGGCGCCTGACCGCGGGGCAGGAGCAGCTCTGGGGGAAGGAAGTCTCCGGGCGGCGTCATGGGCCAGACCCGGGCGGGCGACCAGGCGCACTCCGGGACGCTCCCACCCGGGGAGCTGAAAACCACTTTTCAAATTTCCCAGTCCCTCCTCCCCTCAGAGAGTCTGCGTCCATCACCGCCATCCCCGCTGCATCAGGAGCTTCCGCCCCGAACGCCTGCTGGGCAGTCTCCCCAGCGTGGCTCTGCGAGGCCTGTCGCCAGCGAGCACCACCGCGCAGGGGCAGGGAGCCGCCTCGGTCTCCTGGACGACGGAAACCGCCGGCACCAACTCTCAGGCCCCACCCCCTCCTTGAGGCCTGCCTTCATACGTTCCAGCTATGGCGGCGCGAGAAGGGAGGCCACTGGGCGTCGAAGAAGAATCTTCCGAAGTCCCAGAGGGCAGAGCAAGCTCAGCAAGCAGCAACCTAGCCGCGGCTCTCCCTAAGCGCGCTGTCAAAACACCCTCCACGGCCCGAAGCCCCGAACTAGCGCGGGCAACGCGAGGCGTCACCCACCCCGCTGCACTCTGCCCCGGAACCTGCTGAACAGTGACCAACAGGACCGAGACAGAGCCTCGTGCCCAGCCCCACGTGCCGCTGGCAGTGTGGGCACGTCTAAGAAAGTGCCCGTGAAAACCAACATTTGTGAAAACATTAGCCCTTTTCAACTTCTGTCAGTTCCGCACACTTGATTCACGCCAACACCTATTAGCAGCGCAATCAGATCAGCGCTTTTCAAAGCGGCACGAGACTGCAGGCCGAGAACTCCGGGCCGGGGCCGGGGCTGGCGGTGCACGCCCTCCTGCAGCACAGCCCTCTCCTCTGGCTGGTCCAGGGCACCAGCGGGGCCGGTCACCACCGCCCGGAAGCCCACCGGGAATTCCCAACAAGAAGCCCCTGACTACTGACAGCTAAAAAGAACTAGGTAAAAACTGACTGTCCCACAGTAACTCCCTCCGAGTCAAGGCAGCTGTAAGTTTAAATCATGATTTCATCTGAGAAAAGCTCAAATTCCCGACAACACACTTTTCCGGCTGATGCCCAGTCTGGACCAGAGGGGCCCTCGCTGCGCCCCTGCGCCTGGGGGGGCTGCGGGACCCCACCAGGGCGCCGCTCTCTGCCCGGGGCCGCCGCGTCACAGCGTGCCCAGGATGACAAGGAAGGCACGCCGGTCACACGCTCGTGTCACACGTGCGCCGTCCAAGCAGAGGCGCTGTCCCCAGGGCCACCCGCCGCCCTGTGCAGGGTGAGTGGCCCCGCCCCGCCCACAGAGGTGCTGTCCCCACGGCCTGCGAGCCAAGAGCTCCGCGCGAGAAATGCTCTGAAAGGGCAGGAGAAACCTGAGGGCTGCGTCTGAAATCCGCACCTTTTCTCCCAGGAAGCAGCCTGGACTAGGGCCAGGCTGAGGCAGGGAAGGCCCGTGGGCACCGCCCCGCAGCTGCCCCGGAGCTGACCTGCAGAGGGCCAGCGGCGGCCCAGGGTCACCGCTCTGAAGGACCCGGTGAAAGCCACCCACAAGACTCGGAGTCAGGAGTTCGGATTCCGCGGAGCGGCCCCGTCCGGTGCGTCCACGCCTCTCCGACACCGTGAGACAGCCCGCAACAGAGGGGGAGGGGCTTTTGTCTTCTTAAAATAATTGAGGCTAGTGGTGCCCAAAGGCGCCTGACCACTTCGAAAGTGCTTCCGCGGGCTGGGGCTGGGGGCACACAGCGCGCGGAGCCCCTCCTGCCGACGCTGTCCCCAGAGACAGTCAGAGGCCTGCGCATTACAGATTTTCTAGCACAGATTTCCCTAACCTGGGTTTTTTCAGTTTATCAGGAATAACCTTTCTTGTCTCGCAATTAAAGATCCTTCTCACTAAGAGTAAGCCTTTGCCTTCGGTGTGGCAACGGCCAAACCCCTTTTTGCACGAGCACCCCTCGACAGCTGGGGGCCCGCAGGGACTCCCCAGTCACTCCCTAACAGGAGAGAACCGACAGTGTTCGACAGAGAGGAGTGATGCTTCCCAGAGGGCGGGCCACCAGTGCACGACAAAGCACGGAGAAAAACAAAGGGCTGGGCTGAGAAGAAAGAGAATCGCGACATCTCCTCAAGTCTTAGCGTGTTTACATTCAGCGGGTCGAGGTCGAGGGCTGGCCAACTTAGGGTCGCAGCATCCTGGGTGTGGCTTCATGGTGCTCCAAGGCCAAGAGAAATTGCATTATTAAAAGGTTAGGTCTGTATAAAGTCTGATGACCTTGCACGCCAATGTTAGTAACCATTCGAAAAACAGAAACAAGTTGAAAGAGAAAATGTTTTTAGTTATTCTTAAATGACCAGAGCTGCGAAGCCACAGGAGCCCCCTGTGATCCGGGCTCTCCCCCCTTCACCCGCTGACCCTCAGGGGCCGGCTTCTGTCTCAGCACAGCCACCGGCTGAAGCCACAGCTCACGAGGGCGTGACGTCACGGAAGGGGCGCGGAGGCCCCCTGGGTGAGAGCCGCACTCTCCAGAGCCGGGGCGCCTCGGGAAGCTCCGGAAACTGGCCCCAGCGCCTCAGATGTGTCTTCAGACCAGGGCCCCGGCCTGCACGCGACTCACTCAGCTCTGCACGAGGGGCCTTCCAGCGAGGTGACGGTGCTCTGCTCGCAAACCTCCTACCGACACAACTCATCTCAATCACGTAGTTTCCAAGTTGTTGTCACAAACGCCTGTGAATACCTGGGGGTGAGCCACCTCCCCGGGAGCCAGGGGCAGACAGTCGCTGCTTCCGGCTTCATGGGCCTCGCTGCCAATCTCAACTCCGGCCTCTTGAGGACAAAACCAGTGAGACACAAGGTGAGCAAGTGAGCACAGCCACGTTCCACACACTTATCCACGGACTCTGGAACTGGGATTCCACGCACTTTCACGTCAGGAAACAGTCTCTGATTTTCCCCGCCACTCACACACGTCAAAACCACCTTCGGCTGAGCACTGAAGTGGGAGGGGGCAGAGTCTGCCCAAGCCTCACCCCAGCATCTAACAGTAAGGCTCCATCCTACTTTTCTCTCACAAAAAAAAAAAAATCAGGTTATTTAAAATGCCAGCCAGTCACACCTATGAAGGATGAAAAAGCTCAAGTGAAAAGAACTGAAAGCAAATGGACTGTCACTTAACAAGCCTGCCTTTAGCCCAACTGGTCTCCATTAGTTAGCTGTGTCCCAATGATCCAATCTACACGCACACACTCGGCAATGTGCATTTAACCCAGCAAAGCAGCAGGGAGGCAGGCAGGAGGGAGAGAGAAGGACTTTAAGCAATGAAACGAACACCCGCATTCACTCAATGGACAGGCTCCAGAACTGGCCACAAGTGGACATTTAAATTCAATTAAATAAAAGCAACATTAAAATTCAGTTCCTGGTCTCACTACTCACATTCCAAGTGCAGGGTGCTGCTCTGGCAGTCCTGGCTGACGTGAGTAACTCCATCCTGAAACAGATGCTCTGCCCGGCCGCTGCAGCCGGAGGTCCACCCACTGCGGCGCCACCCTGACCAGGTCTGGGGCAGGCTCTCCCGAAGCCGAGGCATGTTCGTACTTACGCTAAACTACTTTCACCAGCATGAGTTTCAAATGTGGTTTATCTACCAGGCTTTTACCTAAAAGTCTTTTGTCTAGTTGGTGAAGAAGGCTATATCCTCTGGTCAAAAACTCCAGGTTTTGGAGGGAATTTTCCCACGGGGTGCCACCCCTCCGGGGGACCTACTGGACACACCCACAGGGTGAGCGAGCGCACCCCAAGGGAGCAGTGGCTGCCCAGCCCGGCCTGGGACCGGCCCCCCAGGCGGATGGTCTCGCCCGGGAAGACCTGGCAGGAACACCAGCTCCACCACCACAAGCCTCGCCAGGAAGCTTCCGATTCAATTTTCCTTGAGTTTCTGCATCTTCCAGTGACCTTAGTTTCATCATCTTTAACTCACAGCACTACGGAAATTCAATTAGAGAATGCGTGCTGAGCTGGCCCTGAGGGAACAGGACAAAGCTCTCAAAGGGTGGCACCCCCAGAGGCTGCAGGCCGAGCCCTCAGGCCGGCCGCCCGGTCAGGCGCCACACGCTCCACTCGGGCCAAGGAAGGGCCCCTCTGAGGCAAACTGCTCTGGAAACTAAAATTTCTCATTTGACGTTTATCTTTTCCACTACACTTTGAAGAGCACCCCAAAAAAATGCACGTGTCGAGCAGACTAAAGTGATTCTATCCCCCCAGAGCCCTAAAGACACATGATGTAAATCTCACTGGCTTGGTTGGAAACCAACTATTGTCTCATTAGTCAGCTAAAAAAAAAAAAAATAAAGAAACTAGATGTAAATAGTATCAGTTGGTCTCCAAAAGAAAAAGTCAACAGAAGAGAACTGATCATTTCAATTCAGGCACCGAGCGAAAACTATTCCTTTGCAAGATGACGCACGCACCACACTGCAAGCGCCCAGCCAGCACGTAACTCGCGAACAGGCCACGGGGGCCCGGACGCCCGCATGTGGCCCTGAAGACAAACAACGGAAGCGGGGACGGGCCGGGAGGGCCCAGAACGCGCCCCACGACGCTGCCCGTGTGGGCGACCGGGAGCCTGCGTCCCTACGCTAGGGTATTCGCCTTTCCCAGAGAATAAAGAAACACGATATTCCTGGAAGAGAAAGGACGCTCGCGGCAGGAAACTAATCGCTGGGCGCTGGCCTGGCCTGGCGGCGTGCGGACACCAGCCTGCGCTCACAGTGCTGCTCCAGGACAAGGCCTCCCGGGCAGGCCTGCCCACAGCCCCCGTGACGCGGCACCAGCACGTGGGGTCTCAAACTGCTTTTTTTAAAAATGCAAGTTCTAGGGACCCTGCACACACCACCGGCACCCAGCGGCGGCCTCTCTGGTCCTCGAGGACTAAGACACACGCCCGGGAGCCCCACGGCGCAGCAGAGGGCCTGGGTCCGAGCAGCGGGCGGGGTCTGAAGCCAGCCCCACCTGCAGGAAGGGCCTTCCGCCGCAGGGAGAGAGGAGGACTGAGCGCCAGGGAAAGGTGCCTCCCTGCCCCGCAGAGAACTGGCTCAGACTCAGAGCAGAGCGAGAACCGGGCCGGAGAGGAGGACCAGGGAGTTTGGGAGCAAAAACCGCAAACAGGCACAGCCCAGAGCCAGGAGCGCAAGCTGTGAGCTGCTCCTGCCTGGCGGGAGGGGGGTTCGCCCGGAGGTGAGCGGACGGCGGCGTGTTCGCCTGGCAGCCGGCGCCACGTCGGCAGATGCGGCACCAGTTTCCTCGTCCGCAGAGTGGAGCAAGAGAAGAGCCCACCCCAAAAGGGTCCGGCTGCACGACAAGCCCGGAGCGCACCACACCGCTTGGCGACAGTGGAAATGACACCCCCCTGCACCTGACAGTTGCTAAGAGGCATCACGAGGACAGCAAGCGCGGAAGGCCGCGCAGAGGACACGCACTGGACTCACAGGGGAACGGGCTGAGCACAAGCTGTCCCGGCGGGCCACTGTGGCAGGGGGCTGTTCTGAGCTGAAGGCAACCAGACCCAACAGGCTCAAGACGAAAACATCAGCGGCCCCTCCCCCACCCGGAGAATTTAGCACCAGCCCAAGCAGAGGTGGGGGGCGGGGTGGGGGAGCACGGCCTGGGCCCGTGAACACACGCTCCGCCTCCCGCCTACCCGCACCCCGCCTTCCTCCCGCGAAGCCCCAGCTTCCTCCCGACTCCTGACCTCGGGGTGACCTGCGAGTCTGCACCTGCCGGACTCACTGGGACTCGCATCTCTGAGCTCCCCACACGTACCAAATAAATGTTCTTCTCCTGCTAACCTGTCCTTTACTATGGGGGTGACTCAGTTAAGAACACAGAAGGGAGTCTCTCCCCTGCAGTGGTAATCATTTATACACACACTTGCATTATGCCGCACGCCTTAACCCAGTACCTGCTCTATGCAATTATACCTCAGTAAAGCTGGGGTGTGGAGGGAGAAGACTCCATGCCACACAGTAAGTGTGGGAGCGAATGAGAAACGGGCACGCAGCTCCCCGTAAATACTCGCCATGACCCTGTGGTGAGTCCCGCCAGCAGGGGGCGGGAGGGGCCCCCTGCCCAAGGAGCCAGGCCTGCAGGTCGTCTCCAGGACTGGCCGCTGCGGAGAGCAGAGCACAGCGACGGCTCGGGGGGCACCGCCTGCTGGGGGCCAGCACAGCCACCGGCCCCCAGGACAGGCAGATCCTGAGGCAGGACCGCTGTCGACAGCCCGGCTTCCCAGGCCCGACGCACCGGCCCCACTGCACCCCCTCGCCCCCCCGGGGCTCATGACTAATTTGTCACACTAAACAGCTCTCGTATTTGAGGGCCACTTAGACAGCGCTCCAGAGTCTCTTCAGGAAGAGGAGTCACGGCACGAGACTCGCACACAGGCTGTCTCCCTGCCCGGGCCGCGCCGGAGTGGACACCCACACGCGCTGACCACCACAGGCCGCGGCCGGGGGAAGCAGAAGCGCCCACTCACGCCTCCCACGTTCAGCCTCGACGGCCTTCGGGGCAGCGGCTACCGCCTGGGCGGAGAAGGGCTGCCCTCGGTCACTTCCAGACAAGCCACTCGGGGCGCACCGGGAGGAAGACGCAAGCAGGCCCCCCCTTCTTTGTCTGCAACAAAGCCTGATTTTAGGACCTTGCCGGTCTGGGTTCGTGAGCATAGAGCGGAACCTCTGGACTCAGGGACGCTGCTCCTCAGGCTCGAGTAACTCAAAGCCCCTGCGAAAACGGAGCTTGCTGGGGCTGGCGTGCCGACCAGCTATTTTGACCAGGGCGTCACTTAGATACGCACAAGCTGGGCAGAAACACGGACGGTGTGAAGCCCGAGCAGCAACGTGCGCCTGACGGGAGGATGACAACTGCGGCAAGACGAGTTTCCCTCCCCCTGGGGACGGCAGGGCCGCTGGGATTGGCCCTCCCACTGCTCTTCCCTATTTAACACCGCATCTGCACAGCTCCCGCCTGCCAAGTCACAGCCTGTATCTGGCGCAAACGCACCATTTACATATTAATTCCACCCCTGTTCTTTTTGAATTTGCTTTCGACTTCTTAAAATAGTATGGCTTGAGACCCAAAAAATCAACATTAAGAGTAACCCAAGTCCTGCGTGAGAGCCCTTGGCTATAAATACGACAGCCTCCCGATGACCTCGAAGCGAGTGTGTGTTTCAGTCATCAAAATAAAAGCACAGTAACTGATCCCTGCTAGAGAATTAAAAGGACACTAGTTTAAACGACAAAATGGAGGCCCACAAGCCCTCTCTGAGCGGGTCTTCACACTTGAGGCGTCGTCTCCAAGGTTGGAGCCTCCTGGAGGCCACACATTTGGCAGGCGACGGCCTCTTGAAGGCGGAGAACACTGTGCTCTGGAAGGTTCCTCTTCTCTTAGTTTTCATATGTCTGATTTTATATTTAAAGCAGCCACATGACTAACCCAAGCCCCAAAGGCATCCAAAACATGCGGTGATCGGGAAAAACCATTCCTGCTCCACGACACTTTGGGTCTAATGCGGAACAAACTGGGTACACGTGACGACAAATAGCTGTTTTGCATAGTCCCTTCGAATCAAGTTGGATTTGACAGAGCGCTGTTTCTCCCTCCAGAGTGTAAAAAATAAACTTGTGGACTTCAGAAAAGCATTTGGTGTTCCACGGAACTGCAGCTGTCAGCTTTCAAAGCGGCCATGTGTTTGCCCACATAAAAGAATGTGATGAGCTATGGAAACACTATCCCGTTTCAGAAACCAGAATAAACCTGCTGTCAGTGCTGGTCTAATCCTCCATTAAAGCAGCTCCTGAGAACTGCTCGGCAAGCGCCTGCTGCACGCCGGCCCGGCCCGGAAGGCCTGCTCCTGCGTCTGGCCCTCGGGCGCCATGCCAAGCTGGCCTGCCACACCTGCCTCAGGCGCCTGAGAAACCCGCTGCAGTGGCGACCGCCGTCAGAGACAGCTTTAGACAGACGGGAGAGAGTGGCTGAAAGCCTCAAGGGGCTTGTCCAGCCGAGCTGCCATCTGTCAAACAGAAGACAAAAGGCCCCGGGAGCAGGCCGTGATCTCTGGGTGACACGACCTCAAAAACCACAGTAAGCACAACAGCCAGAGGGCAGAAGCAACCGCGTGCCTGCTGCTGGACGAACGGGACCACGAAGTGGGCATGCGGGACCCTCAAAGGAACCTCCAACAGGAGAGCAATTGCCGCGTGCTTCGCGGACACGCGCGAAGCAGGGCAGACGCCGGAGGAGACTCCCGCCGGCCCCGCGTCTGATGACCGCGGAGACAGGCGGCTGGAGGGGGAGAGCTGCTCCCAGGGGCTGGGGGAGGGGCCCAGGAGCTGGCGGCCGACCCCACGGGACAGGGTCCTGGCTGGGGCCGGGGGCTAAGGCCGCAGCAGGCTCTGCCTGACGCCACCCCAGGAATCGCTCAGGAATGGTGAGAACGGTAAATTTCCAGTTACGTGTCTTTTACCACCACAAACAGGACTGCATCTTCCCCAAAGCTAGCAAACGAAGCCATGCAAGGAGGTGAGAGCACAGGACACAGCCCAGGGGCACGGCTGCCTGCCCAAGCTCAGCTTAGCACGACTCCCTCACAGTCTGTTAAAGGGTCCATTCCTTTCAAAAACTATAACTGAAAAAAAGTGTTAGCTGAAACCAACCCCCTTTCTTCCCACCCCACGTCCTGGAAGTCCCAACGGAGCAACCCCGCAGCAGCGACACGTCCCCAGGAGGCCGCGCGGCCGGACTGCGGGCCCAGCCGAGCCCTGACCCGGGAGAGAGCAGGACTGAGAGTGCCAGGTGTGCGGCCACCCGCTCTGGGACAGGCGCCGGGAAGAACTCGCGCCCCGCCGCGCAGTCGGGGGTCTCAGTCAGCTCCAGTCTTCAACAAGCACCTAGGGCCTGCGGTCCTGGGCGTGGTTTGTAAAGCACAGGCAACTTCAACGAAGAAAACCACCCCGTGGTCCAGGAGCAGGCCCACCTGAGGCTACGGAGTAACCTGCCCTTCAAGGACAAGAACCATGTAATAAGCAGCCTCGGGTTGACACTGGGAAGAGATTGCCCCCCAAGACGTGAAACACCATCTATCCAGATTTTTAAAACATTTTTTAAAAAAAGATTTGTTTATTTATGCATACAAGAACTGGGGTGTAGGTGAGGTATGGGGTGGGGGGTGAGAGGATTCACCAGAGACAGAGCGGGGAGCAGAACAGGCAGATCTAATGAAACACACTGCTGAGGGGGCAGTGGGGAGACAGGAGGGTCTGCTGCGCCCTGTGGGAAGCTCCCTGGCCGGGGACAGAACTCGTGCTGTGGTAGGTGCCAACAGCTTCATAGCGCTGAGACTGAACCCCTGCGCCCCCAGGGAGGCCCTAAAATGAGTCTTATGTTCCATGAAAGAACCACAGAAACAGGCTGTGCACACAGGGGCGATGGGCGCTGCCGGGAAGGCGGCGCTCAGCTGCGAGCGACACCACAGCCGCAACACGTTCCTCAGTCCCCCAGCGAGACCGGAAGCCTCAGTTCGCTGAACGTAGACACTAACTCACAAAGGACAACCCCATCAATCCCCCGCAACACCCGGCTGTGTCCACGGCAGGGCCCCCCACGAGAGCCTGCTCCGGCCTGACCGCCTGCCAGAACGCACCACCCCAGGGGCAGGAGCAACTGGGGCCAGGGCAGACACCCCATTGGCCTAGTCCTTAAGCAGATCTGTTCCGAGGGCTTCCCGCAGGCTCGGGATAAAAAGCCAGATGGCTTGGTTTGATTCCCACCCTCGAGACACTCGCATGCGTGGAAGGCTCACTCGCCCAGCGACCCCCGAAAGGCGGAGTGACCAGCAGGGGCCAGTGGCCATCAGAGCACAGAGAGGGGGTTCCAACCAGGAGCAGGTGAACTGACCAGTCAGAGCTGGCAGGAGAGGAAGGGGAGGGGTTCCAGGCCCGGCAGAAAGGCAAGCTGTCGGCCCAGCCAGACCAGGTGTCCATGGGCCCGGCGCGCCCAGAGGCGGCTGCGAGAGGAAGGCGGATGGCTCTGGGCAAAGTCGGAGCTTCATCTCAAAGGTGAGGGGCAGCCACTTAGGGATTTTAACCAGCAAGCGGGTGGGCAGCGCCGGCAGCCTTGAGAAAGGACGGGCGTGGGAAGGGGCGAAGGCCGCGTCCAAGGCCACGCAGCCCGTGAGGCGCTGTGGTCTGAGAGAGCCACCAGGCCAGGGGCAGAGGTGGGACGAGCTCACCGGACACCAGGCCAGGCCGGGTCTGGCCTCCGTCGAGGCGGGGAGGAAGGCTGCTGGGGAGGCCCAGAGGCTCAGCCACGCGGCAAGGCAGGGCGTAGGAGGGCACTGCGCCGTGTTGTTTGGCGGGGCACTGGATGTGTTTGCTTTCCTGCTGGGGTGCGGGCTTCGTGCAGGGAGGGGAGGGGGCCGAATGCCATTTCAAGTGCACCGAGTCTGCCTTGGGACGGGCAGGGCAGCTGACGAGGAGTCTGCAGGCTCCGGAGTCCAGCCCAGGCCGGAGAGAAGCCTTGAGGCCTCTGGCTTAGAAAGGGACAGCTGAAGTCACAGGTTTAATGAGGCTACCCGGGAAAACCTGTCGGGAAATCTGCTGGAAAATGTAAAGAAGCATTAACTACCAAAGAGAACATGCACATGCAGGAAAGAAAAAATACGAGGGGGTTGCCGGGAGGGTGGCCCCAGAATAGCAAAACAAGTAATCGTGAAAGGAAGAGCCCATCTATACCCAGGGAGTCCAAGGGAGGGGAAAGAACCCAAGAGGGGCAGCAGGGGACCAGAGACCTGAGGGAAGAGGAAGCATGAAGCCTTCCCACGCCACCCCACGGGCAGGCGCAGATGATGGAGGAGATACAGCTTTAAAATAAGGTTAAAACCAGAGTCACACAGGAGGTGGGGGTAGAAGGGACCAGCATAACCATGAACTCAGCTATACCAAGGCCTAGGTCACAAAAGCAGGCTCAGGCAGGTGTCAGACCGCTGGGCGGGAGGTGAAGATAAGGAGACTGAGCCCACTGCAGCACCAGGTCTCTTACACGTCGCAGTCAGTCAGGAACAGAGGAGCCCTCCTCGAAGATGAGCCCCTCCCGACTGGAAGAGGCTACACCAGTGCTGTCCCTGCAACAGCGAGGGGCAGCGTCTCTTGGCCCACCTGTGCCTACGCAGGCGCTTTCCTTCACCGACTCTGTCCCTCTGCAGGGCAGCGGCTGCCTGTCTGCCCGTGACCTGCACCACGCAGGCCTCTCTTAGCAAAGCTGCCCCTCAGCGGGGCAGCTCTTCCTGCCCGCGTGTCTGAGCACACGTCCTTTATTGTCCTGTCCCTTTTCCTAATAAACCTGTTTAAGCCTATCTGACGTCTCTGTCTCATGGAGAAGCTCGGCGAGTGCCGCCGAAGGGAGCTCTGGGGAGACCTTTCCCAGAGTGGACCCAAGGACCCCGACTCCCAAAACGACATCAACGACACTCGTGAGACCTGGCCCAAGCACTGTCAGAGACCCAGAGCGCAAACACCAAATTGTGCCTTTTGGGAACATGGACAATTAGTCCCCTTAAAGTACAAAACGCTGCTTGTCCCCTTCCTGTGCAGGTTAAAAATCAAGAAAGAAGGATCAGCTGCAAGGTCAGCTAACCATAATCCTCTCCGGCGAGTTGCCCTGTGGGCTTTGTGGTTTTCTCATGCCCCCATCTGACATGCCTCCGCGGGGCTGGAATAAAAGGCACGTGCGGGGGACAGACGCCACACACCCCACGCCGCAGGCCGGCACCTCCTGCTGAGGCCTGACGGGAAGCGGGTGCCTTTCAACTGCCCTCGGCACAAATGCCAGCTCCAGGGGGGTGGGTTAAAAAGGTGCCCTCGACAGAGCGGGTCTAAATTGGGAAAAAAAATAGTTTTACATCTTATTTACAACTCAAATAGGACACAGGACAGTCACGTAGGGGAGTCACCAGCAGCAGGGGAGCAGCAGACCGCTGTGAGCACCGCCCCAGCCCGGCAGTGCGGCCGAGCAGAGCCGCTGGACGGCGCCCTGACCAGGAGGGCAGCACCAGCCAGGTCAGCGGAGGGTGACGGGAACTGCAGGACAGACGGCCTGGTTCCTCCAGCACATGGATGGGATGAAAGCAAACAAGGGGAAGGGAGAACGTGAGCGAACGAAGGAGGCCGAGAATAAGAGCCACGGCCAGAGCACAGCTGCGGACGGATGCCGCCCAGGGCCCACCCAGCAGCAGCTCCGCGCCGCCTGTCCGGTGTGGTGTGACCCGCGGCTGTGGTTTGGAAGAAGGAGGTCTGCCTGGTTGAGATGCTCACTCGGGTGCTTAGCGGCAAATGAACGAGACGTCTGAACCCTCTTTAAAGACATGGGGGGTTCAGACCCCCCAGAGCCACGGGCAGGGACTCGTGCAGACCAGCCTCTCCCCCAGAGATGGACCCCAGGTTGGCACTGCGGGGTGCCTGGGTGGATGGGGTGCTGGAGAACATCAGAACTACTGCAAGGAAAGGGAAAGTGGGGGGAGTGGGTGGGTGACGAGAACGGCAAAATCCGGGCGCAAACAGAGCCTGAGTGGAGCGGGCCTGCCCAGCTCAGGATGGGGAGGTTTCGGAAGCCTGGGCACCTCTGCCCTCCCATGCTGCCCCTCGCCCACGCCAGTGGCCCTCGGCACAGGGCAGAGGGCTGCTCGCCCACACCCACACCGCGCGGGGCCGGGGCGCTCACAGCAGCCACGCGCCTCCCCCCACCCCCCACCTCCACTGTCGGGGTCCCCCTGACGGTCAGCCCGGGGTCACTAACATCAGCAAGGGGAAAGTGCACCCGAAGAAGGTGAAGCCTTAGAATTGGGTTCCACCTCAGATTTCCAAAACGAAGCACTAATCTAAGCAGCCCAGGCTCAGGCCCTTCTGGCCGGTCACGCATCTGGGCCTAGAGCTGGGGCTGCTCAGGCGCCACCCGCTGGCGGGTCGTCCGCGCGGAGCCCGTCTTCCCCGGGTGTCCTGGGGAGTGGCCCCCGGAAGGGTCTCTGGGGGGACTGGAAACAGTAAAGGCGTCTCCATGGAGAACCTTCCTCAAACACCCGGTACCAGTCACTGGGCTCGCTCCTGTCCCCACTGCTGACTGCGCAGCTGCAACCTCCTTCCCCACCCTCAGAGGGCGCTGAGCTGGAGCATTTCTCAACTCACAGAAGGTGTAAATTTCTGGTTTGGGGCTAACATCTAAAGAAAAAAAAAAACAACACCCTAAAACACCACAGATGCCTGAAAGCTGAAAAGCTTCCCAGCAACTACGGTTTTTGAAGTCCACAGGACGTCACGACAACCAGCTCCTTGACCCCAGACCAACGGTGAATCGTCACTAAACCCAAGCGCGAAGCCCCTTCGGGCATTCACCCCACGATCTGCCCCCGGCGCCTCCCGCCTCGGCCAGTTCCCGCAGTGCCGAGTGACGAGACTCGGGGCCGAGCGGCGATCCTCCCGCTCTCCTCGTGGGACCTGCAGATCAGGGCCCGGTCCGGGTCGGCTCCAGGGCCGACCGCCGGGCACTCGGCCATGCCACGCACTGTCCCCACCGACACCGGCCGCTGAGGTTCTCAGGAACGTCTCAACAGCAGCTGTTCTCGCTCTGTGTATCTCCCCCCTCGCGCTGACGGACTGAGCAGAAGATCCTGAGAGCAGCTCTAGCCGAACACTGTTTTTCCTCAGGGAGAAAAAAATAAAGCAAGGTGGACACTGAAGATCTGACGTCATCCGATGACCGTCGGAAGAGCAGGAAATGGCAGCCCGCGCAAACCCTGAGACTTAGCAAACATCCTATTTTCTACACAGTTCTGGGAGGGAAAAGGGAACATATTTCCAGATTAAAGAATTTTTCCTAACAACTCCAAAGAAAGTGGCGACTGCTGGCCTCAAGACAAAAGCGAGTTAAAACTAGTCCGTTTTAAAAGATTTGGTGTTCAGATTCTGACTTCCAAGGACTTGTGTAAACCCACGCACTCAACGGCAGGGCAAGCTTCCACCTGCAGGTGGCAAGGTCAGGAGAGCGAGGCGGGCCGACGCCGAACAGCCAAATCTCTTTCCCCAACGAATCAAGCGTTTGCGGAGACCAACCTTTGCTGGAAAGGATCAGGGCATCAAGCTTTCCAAATCGTCCTTACTGTTTTGAAAACAAGGCCCCAGGCCCCCCGACCTGGCTACCCCACCCCAGTGGGGCCTTTCCCTGGTTTACTCCTGCAGCCTTTCGGCCACCATCCTCCACTCCCCACAGCCTCGCCCCACCCCCAGCTGCCCGCTGAACAGGTGTGGGCAGCAGCCTCTGGTCCAGTTAGGTCTCTCTCCAGAACCTGCACTAGGAAACGTGACAAGAATTGGTCACTTCGAAACACTCAGCCACAAGACACACCACAGAACTGAAGTGGGGCCAGAGGGGGTCCGACCTGCGGAACAAGCACATGAGCCGAAGCCTCCGGGGAAGGGAAAGGAGAAGTGAGCTGAACAGTCGGGGCCGCGGGGCAGGCCAGGCATATGGAGCCCGCACAGTCCCCGGGGGGAGCTCCAGGGACGCCAGCTGCTGAGGCAGGAGCTGCCAGGAGCCACCTCCCAGGCCACCCCTGGGGCCCAGCCCGTCCCAGCTTATGCTCCCGGTCCCTGCACGGCTGAGTGCCCAACAATGCCCTTGTCACGCTAGCCGGAGTGGTCTCCACGGCCGCCAGGGCCAGACCAGCAGTAAGACACGCAAACAGGAAACAAGTCTGTCTGATAAGCCATTAATAGAAAATACTGAGACTCACACACACCCTCAAAATAACCAAAAACACCTCACACCTGACAGAAAGGGGGCAGGAGGAAAGTGCCGGTGGTACCGGAGGGAGAGGCGGAGCATCGTGCCAAGCTGGGACACGCGTCGACACTGACCAAAGGCAACAAGTGTGGCTGTTTTCTGCTTTCTGGACGTAAACTGCATCTCAATTTAAAAAAGTCCTCTAAATGCACATGTTCCTCGGGGGGGCCTGAGCCGCTGTTACTGATCGGGATTAATCTCACACACGACACGGAGCCGAAGAGGCGAAAACACCGGAGTCTATTTATGTGCAGAACAGAAACAAGGAACACGGCGGTGGGGAGGGAGGTTCTCAGTATTTCCAGAAGCCCAGGCAGTGGCTCACTTGCGGGGGCACAGAGCGGAAGTGGGGGGCAGTGGGACTTCTCAGGTTAAGTTCGGTTCCGACCATGGTTCAGTTTGACGTCATCCTCAAGCGTCTGTCCAAGACAGTCATTTCCCGGACGCACCTTCGCGGGAATGGGAAGGGAAGGCGCACCCCAGAGTGGGAAAGGTGCCTTTGTTTGTTCCGCATCTAGTGAAATGCTTATTTTCAGTGAAATGCTTAAGTAAATAACCCAAGAAATTTCAGGCTTTCGTTAACCCACTTGTGAAATTGTAACATGACTCATGGATTTGACGTGGGGGGCTCTGAACAGTCATCAGAGTAAATGAAACTCCCTCCACAGTGCTCGTCTGTGCAGAGGGACTGAACCACAGCTGAGCGGCAGCAGAGGGAGGGGCCCGCTCCCACATCCCTGTTCCACTTAAAAGCGCAAAATCCAGAGGAAGACGTATTACTCAGAATACCACTTCTGTGTTTTCAAAGGGAAAATTAACTCCAATATGACCCTGAGGAGCATTTTTAAAAAACAAACATGCAGAGTTTTATTTTCAGAGTCTTAGGATTTTAAAGACACTTTACAGACTCGCGCTACGGCTCGTCGGCATGGAGAGAGAGAGAACGTGAGCGCGGGGACAAGCAGGGGAGCAGCATCTGCGCAAGGTCACCCGATTCGAACCCGCAAAAACGTAAGCAGCCCAGGGATCAAGCGCCGTCGGTACTCACAGCCATGATCAGCTCGAAGGGGTGCTTGTACACCCGCACGGGTGACTGGTACTTCTGCACCATGACTGCGCTACGACGGCTGTCCTTGCACACCTGCCCAACACAAACAAGCATGACCACCGCGAGCCCAGAACAAGGCCTGCCCTGGCACCTCCCTCCTCCCGAGCTGGAAGGGGACCTCAGCGGGCCCCAATCCCATACACACAGAAGGGGGAAGTAACGAGACAATAAGGAGCGGAGAGAGTCCAAGTGGCAGGGCGGAAGCAGCGGCCTGAAGGCTGGGGGCTTGCTGTTCCTCTGCTGCCTGCTGGGTACTTGGGGCGCTCGGGGCTGGGCTGGTCGGGGATGAGAGCCGTCAGAGACAGGACGGATTTCCTGATGGCTGACAGAATTAGCTCTGAATCACTGTCTTCGCCAACTTCTATGCAAAGTCAAATAAAAACGGTGGCCCTTTCAGACATCAAGTCCAAGGACACAGAAACGACAGTGGGAAAACTGCTGCGGGACTCAAATGCTGGAACACACCTCACACCAGCTTGAGAAAAACTGGCAATGCCCGTGTCCTAAGGGCACAGATGACGACTGCCGGAGAGCCTTTAAGTGTCCCCTCGGGGGGTCTGTGCCAGGCAGAGTCACAACTGGCTCCAGCCTACATGGATTTCCCTGAAAACACACTTTTATTTGGAGTCCTCTGCATGACTTGACTTCCCTATTTAAAAGTGGGGGGGGGGAACCCAAGGAGCCTACCTGTCCTGCTGAGGATAATCATCAAGGTTACTTTACGTTGAATGCGGTGAGCAGATACTCAGAAGTACAAAATGGAATATCCAGCTGTTAATGGAAGTCCAGCTGTTAAAAAAAAAAAAGATAGGTTTTATTTCTGAAGATCCCCATCTACACAGTTACATAGAAACAGAGAAAAAGACCTGGGGCACCTCCCGGTGTTTGCTGAGTCTTCGGGCGCCCTCCACTTCTCTCCCACTCAGTTCCACCTCTAAGTGAGGTTGGGCTGAGCTCATCTTGAAGGGCTTCCAGCTCTAAAATCATGAGACTCAAACTCCCTAGTCCTCGCCATACTCCAGGGGAGCCGTCATTAATCTCCACCCGACGGGCAGTGCCGCGCCCGAGCCGCGTTCCATTCGGTGTTGCAAAGCTGGCCACGCCAGGGCACGGTCCGAATTCAGGAAAGAGCCCTTTCGAATTTCACTGGGGGAATTACTTTTTATCGCCCAGATTAGGGAAGGAAAAGGAGTGGGGGGGGGAGGGGTATTATTTTTAATACCGGAGTGCCCTTTAGACGCGGCGACACCCATCCCGGAGTCCCCCGCCTGGCCGAAGCCAGCACTGCGCTCAAGTACCTGCTAATTCCGAGCTCCTGAACTCCGCGGTCCCGGCTTCGGACGCCCGGTCCGGAGAGAGGTCCTACGCGGGAATCCGGAGTTACAGGGGCCAAGTGGCGCCCGGGCCGGGGCAACCTCTATTGCATGACAATTGGCGCTTGAAAGTGAGCCAATGGCCAGACCCAGGCCCGCCCCGAGCAGGCTGAGGGCGCCGGGCCTGGTGCCGCGGGCGCGTCCGGCGCGGCGGTCCCCGGCCCGAGGGGGCGAGCGGGGGGCGCGCCAGGCGGCGGCGGGCCTGGAACTCGGCTTCCGCGGCGGCGGGGCTGGGTGCTGGCGCGGGGAGGGGCTGGCGGGGGCGCGGGCCCGCCAGGCCGGGGTGGGGGCGCGGGCCGCCGGGCGCGGGGCGCTGCGGGGGCGCGGGGAGAGGTGCCCGCCGCCTACCTCTTGTCAGAGAGGCCGGGCCCGGGGCGCGGGGCGCTCATGCCGGCGGCTCCGCGGGGCCGTCGCGTTCCACTGCTGGCGGCCGCAGCTCCGCCGCCGGTTCCGGGGAGCGGGACGGGGGGCGGGGGAGGGCGGGGCGCCGCGAGGCTCGAGTGGTTGTTACGGGTGACGGGGAGGGCGGGGCCGAGCGGCCGGAAGCGGCGCGCGTGCGCAGACGCGGCCGAGTGGGCGGAGGCGGGCGCGGCGACGGTTGCTAGGGAGGGGGAGGGGTGACCACCGGGGCGGGGCCCCACCACGCAGGCGCCAACTCGGCCCGGCGGCCGCGGCTGGCGGGATCGGCCGGACGCAGGACGGGCCTCGCGTCATGGGGCGGGGCCAGGGGCGGGGCGACACGCCGAAGGGCGGGGGCGGGGCCGAGGCTGGCGGCTGAATGGGGACGCGGGCGCCCCCGGGGTGAGGAAATCGGCCGCGCTGGCGGCGCTGCGGGTCCGGCCAGGGGCTCGGCCTCCTGCTCCCCGGCCCTGCCCCCGCCGGGCCGGCGCCCCACGCCCCCTCGCGCTTCCTCATTTCTTGTTGACTGCTCAGCGCTGCGGCCTCCCCGGCGCCGCCCTGACCCCGAGCACCCTGAGCCTCGCCGACGAGGCGACCGCAGTGGCCCCGACCGCGCAGGGGCTGCCTCGACGGAGGGCTCCGGGCCGCGAGAAGGGAAGGCGCCCGGCTCCAACTTCGAAGCACGAGGGACACCCCCACACGGAGACACTCGGGATCCCCAAGAGGGCGGGTGCCGGGGAGGGGCGCCCCGCAGACCGCGCGCCCCGCTGGCCGCGCCCCCGTGGGCCCCGTCCTTGCTGCTGTTCCGCGCCTTGGTCACGCGGGGGAGGTTGGGGCCGCGTCTGAGGCCGCCGCTGCGGGACGTGCTGGAAACCGCTTTGGAATTTCCTTCAGGGCCGGTTTGCCGGGCACACGAGAATGTTGCTCATTGCGTGATCACGCCTTGTTTTTCAGCTCAAAGCATCATTTTCCATCTCGGCCACTCACACTGCTGTAGACGCAGCCCTGCGTGCCTCCCCTGCGTGTGAACTTCCCACCCACCTTCAAAAGGTGCTCGAGAGAGAGCCGAGAATGACGCCTGAGTGACAGGGGCTTGCCCCAAACTGGCCTGTTCTGATGAGCCCAGCGACAGGAAGCGGAGGAGGAGGAGCAGGCTAAGGTGACCAGGGGGTGACCCTGGAAATACTACACAAGGAACATTCTATGTCAGATAAATTCCAAAGGAAGAAAGCAGAGGAGGGTAATTATAGATTTTAAAAGATTTGAAAATCCACTGAGCCATTCACTTATGATTTGCATGCATTTTTCTCTAAATATTATATTTCAGTAAAAAAAACTTTTAACAGACATGACACATCAGCCAATTGCAATGTAGGAACTTTGTTTCCCCCTTGATTTTAACCAATAAAATAAATGCGTGTGAAAAAGGAAAGTTTAGGGGGAGGGGAGAATAAGGGCACAAAATGGAGTAGAAAAGAACACAAGGGACCACGGAGATGGATCACGGGTGAATTGGTGGTGGGTTACCCAAGGGGAATACAAAATGTAAAAGACATAAATAACAAAAATATTTTTAAAAAAAAGAAAGAAAAAAGGAAAGTTTAAACACTGCTTGAACAGATAATGATATTTAACCCTTGAGTTTTTAGATGGGATGGTGGCATTATGGAAAGCCTTTTTTTTAAAGAGGCGTTAATTTTTAGGACTACATGTGAAAATTGGGTGAAATGATGTGATGTCTGAGATGAGTATCAAAATCATCCGGATGGAGAAGGGGAGAAGACCCTAACTGCAATAAGATGGTCCCGAGTTGACAGTTGTTCATTATGCACTTCTGCCCACTTGTGTATGTGCTTGAAATTTCGGTAATAAAATGTTTTTCACAAAAAGCATGGCTTGTCACCACTGAGAATGGCAGATTAAGATGTAATAACAAAAGAGAGATCATCGAAAATGTCTAAAGCAGAAACTATAAGACACTTGAACAGGTTCCAGAGGATCTGAGAGAAATAAACTTGCTTAGATGTGTGTTATGAATGATATGCTACAATATAGTGTCTTAAAATAAATTTTATTGGGCAGATGTCCGAGATCCACAAGAAACTCTCCACATGCATGAAGCCTGGTGAGACCCCCAGCGAGCCAGAGAGCATAGTGGAGCCTGGAGCTGGGAAATGTGTTGGGGTCCGGTTTGGCTGCAGTGAGTAAGACCCCAGAGTAAACTGGTGACAAGAAGAGATATGCCCCTCTCATGTGAATGAGCTAGGACGTCAGTGGGCGCCTCCAAGGGCCACTGTCAATTACCGCCCCCACTAGACCAGCAGGAAGGCTGATGGGCAAAGCCAAGGTGACTGACCCACCTGCAGCAGTGAGTGTGTGTGTGTGTGTGTGTGCATGTGTGCGTGTGCTCGCCCATGCACGCACCTGGGTACAGTCAACATGGAGCCCACATTGTGTCAAATGGAGAGGTGTGGTGGGTATCTCAGGGCTTGGGGGTCTTGGCACAAATGTACAAGGCAGGTCTCTCAGGCTGGGGGCTCAGAAGGACGGGGTGGCGTCTACGATGTCGCAGGTGACCTGGCAGACACGACTCGTAGTAGGCTTCGAGACTGAGTCCCGTTGAGTAAACAGTTGTTCAATAAATGAGCTGTTTGCCCAGGTGAACGAAACCCAGCCTCCGAGGCAGGGACCCTGCCCATGAGAGCCGTCTTTTGTTAGGGGAAATTATCCTACATGAGTTTCCTGTGGCAAAAGGAGAAGCTGTTTGTTGGTTTACATCATGTCTTGCCAAATAAGAACTTCCTAGGTAAACAGAAACCCTTGTTGACACAGAAGGTCTCGCTCCAGCCCTGCTACTTCAGTCCTGTGCTGCAGGTCTCCTTTCCGCCCGCTGCTGAGTGTCACAAGGCCGTCTCGTCCGCCTCCCTCAGCAAGTAGGAAAGAGTGAAGAAGAGCAAATCCTCCTTGAACCATGCCTTCTTGAAGGTGGTGTGTCCACACACTCACACTCGTGCACACAGTCACCCCATCACTCAGAACTTAGTCACACCTAGTTGTACCCCTAAAGGCAAGGAACACTGGGAAGTGGCTGTGTGCACGAGGCCGCATCCCCAGCTACAAATCACGAGAACTCTATCGCCCAGAAAGAACCAGAGGCAGGAGTTGGTGGCCACTAAGCCTCTCTCGTCGGGGATGTAAGCCAGCTATTAAAGGCCCCACAAAGCTGTGTCTGAAAAGTGAAATAAAAGGAGAGGGCACGGGCGGGGCGCTGCACACTATGAACGAGAAACGGAGACGCGTGGTGAGCTCAGACACCAGAAAGAAGACCACGGGCAGGACTGTGAAGGACTCTGAGTATTACGAGTCTGGATGTGGGAGGGAAGCAGGGTGGGGGTAGCAGGACGCAGACACGTGGAGAACCAGGGGAGAGGAGCAAGGGCAGCAGGAAGTGGGGGAGCCAGCGGCACCAAAGGCAAGGCCCCTGGACAGCATGGGACGTGAGCGCGGCCGGCCCTGGACGCAGGCCCAGCGCACGGGAGACAGAGCTGGGCCACCAGGCACAGAACTCGGACACGGCAGTGCTGGTTAGTGTCCCCGCTGGCGTGACGGGGTGCAGCGCCCGCCTTGTGCGAAGAAAACCCGACTGCTTGTTTTGGCAAGTTGTGCTCACCTGGCATTGCCCCTTTCCCTGTCCTTGGGGCTGATGGTGCCATTTTGTAAGGGGCAGGAAAACACCAGGAGCAGTTTCCCTATGAAGCTGCGCAGACCGGTCAGAAGGAGAGGAGGAGCCCTGGAGACCTCGGGGGCTTGTTAGACCTTTAGTGGTCTCTTGTGGAGAGGCAACCAGGGGCAGGGCAGGCATGGGGGCTGGGGGCTGGCAGGCCCCTGGCGAATTTTTTTTTTAATTTTTTTAAACATTTATTTATTTATGCATACAAGAACTGGGGTGAAGGTCAGAGGTGTGGGGTGGTGAGAGGATTCACCAGAGACAATGGGGAGCAGAACAGGTGGATCTACTGAAGTACACTGCTGAGGGGAGCAGCGGGGAGACAGGAGAGGTCTGCTGCGCCCGGTGGGAAGCTCCCTGGCCGGGGATCGAACTGGCTCTGCAGTGGCTGCGGACAGCTCCACAGGCAGAGACTCAATCCGTTATGTCACCAGGGAGGCCTCCCCCTGGCGAATCTTCACTCTTTCTGGGCTCTCTAGCAGCATCCCATGGCCTCTCTGCTGCACCCCGAACGGTCCTCGGCTCCACGCTCTGTTCTCTGCTGCTTCTGTCTCTGCTGTTGCAGCTGCCACTGCTTCTGCTGCTGCTTATAAGCCCAGTCTCTGGCCCAGGTGTCCCCACTCACGCAGGCCCACACCCCTCTCCAGGTGCCGCCATCAGGCTGCGTGTGGGCTGCAGAGGTCCGTCATTGAGGGGACGGCGGAAAAACCTGGTGACTCTTTTGTTTACCCCGCACATTTGTAGGCGGCAAGTACCCCCACTGGACCTGTAATGACGCCAGGCAGAGGAGAAAGGCTTGCATCACCCCCAACCTGGGAAAATTCGGGGCCAAGAAGCCAGATCTGCACTTAAACTCCAGACTCCTCGCCATTGCTCCAGGGCAATATTCAGAGGGCAAGGGAATGGGTGACACAGAGGACTGGGGGCAGCGTCACTGCTGCGGGAAAGACGCTGAGAGGCGAGTGACAGCCCTGGCTAACACTCAGCCTGCAGAGGCCAACCTCTTTCCCACGACTGCCAAAGAAACAAACAAGAGATAAGCGAAAGGTTCCTCTGAACCTTCCCAAAGGTCCAAGTCAGTGAAGGTCGCCCGCTGTGCCAAGAGGCCCAGCAGCCCGCTCCTTATTCCCTGGGCCCCGCCCACCCTGGCGTGGCTGCCTTCCCTGGGGGTCAGCGGCCAGGACCAGCCCGGCCTGCTCCACTTCCGGAAGACGTGACTTTCTCATTTGGTGGGGAAGGGGGAGGGAACCTTGCAAGGCGTGACGGATTCTCTTGCCTTGGGCCATCTGGCAAAGCGTGCAGCCTGGAAAAGTACAGAAAATGTAGGGTACCCTCCAGGCCCCATTTCCTAATTGCTCTCTGTGGTCGGCAGAGCCGGAGCTGGAGGCTTGCATCACCCCCAACCTGGGAAAACTCCGGGCCAAGAAGCCAGATCTGCAAAAGCGACAGCCCAGGCTTTATGTGTTTTAAATATTTCCATCTGGAGAGGCAGTGCGCTCAACCTCGCCACAGCGCCCCTGCCTCGACTCTCCTCTTCACGCTGCTGGCACAATCGTCTTTCAAAAACACAAACACAAATGACTTGGCTCCCAAACCACCGTGATGACAGAATTCAATTTCAGCTTCCATATCTGCCTTCCAAGGTCCCCTTCCAATCTTGGCACCTGCTCCCCTTTGTCCAAAGGCTCTCACTGTCACCCCACTGTCCTCATTCAGATACCCATTCCTTTGTTCCTTCAGTATTTATTCAGTCCATCGTCCATTGAGACACTCGCTCTTTCTCGGTAAACCACCTGTGATCACCACAGGCTCCTGGGACTTGAAGGGTCGGGGCGCACAGAGATGCCGCCTTGCAGGGCTGGACGCCGCAGCCTCTGCCACCTTCCAAGCCCATGAGCTCGCCGGACCGGGGAAAGCGGGACCCGCCTGGCAGGTATCGGCGGCTACACCAACGCTTGAACCCAGATGCCTCCAGGACGAGAGGCGTTCTGCGCCCCAGAAATGTGCAGCCTTCCCCACTGCCCCCTGGCTCATGTGGTCAGCCTTTGATCTGTAGGCCGCGGGGAGAGGACTGCCCGCCCCCCCCCAGGCTGACCTCACCTGGTACCCACGACCGGGGCGTCGCTTTCTGAGGTGGCCAAAGCAAATTGCCACAAGTGTTTAAAATAACAGAAATTGATTCTCTCCTAATTCTGGAGGCCAGAAGTTCTGGGGGTGAGACCCAGGTTTGGGCATCGCTGAGGCTCTCGGGGAGGTTCTGCCCACCTCTTCCAGCTTTTGGGGGCCCCAGACCTTCCTGGTCTGGGGGCTCCATCTGCCTTCACCCCCTTGTGTCTCTGAGGCCCCGAACTTTCTCTCCTTTGACTTCTGAGGCCCATCACTGCATTTAAGGCCCACCTTTGTCCCCAGTGATCTCGAGACCCACATAATTACATCTCAAAGACCCCATTTCCAAGTCAGGGACATTCACAGGGGAGGACTCGGACACATCTTTTGGGGGGTGCCATTCATCCCTCTTCAGCTGGTTGGCAGACAAACTCTTGTCAGGGGGGAGGGCGCTCCCTCCTGCTCGCTTATCCCCAGCACCAACTGTGTCAGCAGGAAGTGGAGAGGAAGAGACCTGCTTCCCACAGGCCGGGCCTCTGGGACTGGAGGGCGCGCTGCCCCCTGCACCGCCCACCGAGGTGCTGTCCAGGGAGAGGCGGCCCGCGGCAGGACAGGCTGGCCTGCGCCCGGCTGGCAGGCCCCCAGCTCCGAAGCACAAGAACAAAGACGCTGCTGTCCTCGGAGGCAGAGCCCAGCCACTGGGTCCTGCCGGCCTTGTTCGAAGCTTTTTCCAGTGCCCCTGGAGAGGTCTCAGCTCTCGGGCGTGCCCAGGCACACAGAGGGCTTCTTTGGGACCAGCATCGTGAGAGCCCAGAGAGCCTCCGGAGCCCTGTGCCGCCAGCCACCGGGGCCTGGTCACACCCTGAGAGCCGAGGCACAAGGTAGCCTGCTGGTTTCACCCCAACAGAGAATCCAGAACTTTGCAGCCTGTTGGTTGACGGTGCCTTGCTCCCCAGAGGACCCCTAAATCTGGCACGGGGGGCAGTGCCCCAGGATGTGCCAAAGAGCCAGGCAAAGGAGAAACAGCAGACCCAGGGAAATGCATTGCCCAATTATGTGAGTCCCAAAAGGGCGACAATCTCCCCTCCCTGCAGGCAAGAGACGGCTACCCCAAGTCCCCCCAGGCCTGGGGGCCCAGGGCCTATTCCCCTGTGTGAATAAACCCCGCCCAATTCCTCCATTTGTTGGTTGGTTGGTTTACATGTGAGGCAGGTGCCTGATAAGCTTTTGTTGCGTTGGTTTATTGATTTTAAAGATTTATTTATTTCTGCGTAGAAAATTTATTACAACATTTAGAAAAGAAAAAGTAATTGGAAATAAAAGTCACTCAAAATGAAAACACCCGATAATCAAAATTCCTTTTTTTTTAAGATTTATTTATGCATACAAGAGCTGGGGTGCAGGCCAGAGGTGTGGGGGATGAGAGAATTCACCAGAGACAAAGCGGGGAGCAGAACAGTTGGATCCACTGAAACACACTGCTGAGGGGGGCAGCGGGCGAGGCAGGAGAGGTCTGCTGCGCCCTGTGGGTAAGCCGGGGATCGAACTCCTGCTGCAGTGGCTGCCGATAGCTTCATAGTGCTGAGGCTTAACCACTTGCGCCACTAGGGAGGCCCCTCAAAATTCCTTTTTCGATGGCGGTTTCTCCTGTCTTTCCTCCCCACGTGCATTACTCCTTTCTAAAGACCGTGTTACCCCTGAACTGCCCGGCTCCTCAACCCCATGTACTACGGGCCTCTGTGCACGTAATCAGACTTAGAGGCACTCCTGCTGATCTCTCTTGTCCATTTATTGCTAAGCCAGCCCAAAGAACCAAAGGGGGAGTTTCTCCAAAATGTCCCCTCCAGCACCCGACTTAATTTAGTCGCCATTTCCTATCAGCTCCCTGGTTTGCACAGCCCTGCGTCAGACACTTGGCCCTCCTTGTCACCGGTCCTCAAAGAGCCCCTCAGACAGATGGGGACACTGAGGCACGCAGATGATGGGAAGACCCTGCCCGATGCTCACAGAGGTGTCCACTGCAGGAGCCCCCTCTGCATAATTCACAGTTCTGCTTTTGTCTTCCAGTTCCCCGGGATATGTGATGGGGCACTGGTGTCTGGGAGAAGACCCCATCTCCAGGAGTACCGACCCCATGTGGGGTGCCCAGCTGGTGTCCAGCCCCTGATGGACGACGGAGGCGTCTGCAGCTTGGACATTCCGCTGAGCGGGCACCCCAAGAACACACGGCCCCCGCGTGGCAGCTGAATTGGCCTGACTCACAGGTTCTTTAAATAGCAAGTGGCAACAGCCGGTGTGACTCCTGGATGTTCCATTTCTCCCTCCATCCGGTTCCTGTTCTGAGACTTGTACCAATGGGCCCCCAGTGCCTCGCACATGGTGTCAGGAGCAGGAAAGCCCTGCCCATGGGGAGCCTGGCGGCTAATGGCAGGTTTGAGACCCCTGAGGAAACGTGAGCCCCCCTTGACGCGGCAAAACGACTAGGAAGGGCTTTTCTTTCTTTTTCTCGTCTTTCTTTTTCTGTAAATCTCCTGTGCTCCTGTGCTAGCAGCAAGGACTGCTGGGTCGGCAGGGATGGCAACGCAATGTGGAATTCACCCCCAAATGGACACTGAAAACCCCGACTCAACTGTGTCCCTCTAACAGTTCAGCGACTGTGCACGAGGTTCAAAGACGCCAGGCCCTGCTGCGGCCGGCTCGGGCCTGCTCGAGGGTGCTGGGCACGCGGGCGCAGGAGAGCGAGGGGCCGCCCAGCCGCTTTCCTCGGCCCCCGCCCCCCAGATTTGCAATGCGGGGGGCCTGAGTCACCTTCGGGTCACTCATCTTGGGTCAGGTCCTTCGGTGTTTAAGAAGCCAAATAGGGACCTCCCTGGTGGCGCAGGGGTTAAAGTCTCAGTGTTATCAAGTGATCACCAGCTGAGGCCTGAGTTCTATCCCCAGCCAGGGAGCTCCCCACAGGGCGCAGCAGACCTCTCCTGTCTCCCGCTGCTCCCCGCAGTGCATTTCAGTGGATCCACCTATTGTGTTCCCCACTGTCTCTGGGGAGTCTTCTCACCCGCTTCTGCCTGCACCCCAGCTCTTGAATGCATAAATAAATAAATCTTTAGAAGAAAAAGAAGAAGCCAAATAACATTGGATGCCCACTTAGAGCTCTTCAGGGCAAAGGACAAGGCTGAATTTTGAGCCAGGGCAGCTTAAGAAGGGGAGAAGGGGAGCCGTCCCCGTCGCGTGCAGACACCTGCGAGCGGGTGCGCCAGCGGGAGGCTTGGGCTCCGAGGCTGCGGAGACCCAGCGCAGCTGCACCCCCCCACGGCCGTCCCAGCCCGAGCGGTTTCCACCAACCCAGAGGCCACAGACACAGCCTCCGCTGAAGCCCTCCGCTGCCTTCCTCACTCCCACAGGCCAGTTCAAAATTTTTGAAAATCAGTGCAATTTCTCAAATTATAAAATAAAGCACGACGCGGCAGACTCAATACCCGCATCTATCTCTCCACACCGTCCTTCCCGAGGCCCCGACTTTGCTCAGGCGTCACCTTCCTCCACGTGCCGGGGTTCAGGGCAAGCTGGCGCCTCCCCCAGCCCCAGCAGGTACACAGGGGAGTCTCTCCCCGAGGGCGATTGGGCCTGTAATCGGTTCCCAACAGTGAGACCCAAGGGGAAGTCTGCCAGTGGTTTCCGGAAGGTTCCGGCATCTGGCAGAGGACACAAGGAAGACAGGGCCCCCCCTTTCTGTGTGTGGACACGGCTGTGTTGCCTGATTCCAGCGCCAGCCGTGGGTGTTGGGAGGGGAGCCGGCCTTTGTTGGGGTGGGGGCACTGGGGCCACAGGGGACGGTGGGGAGAGGAGACGGGTCTTTGGGGCAGAGCCTGGCGCCCGCTGCCCTCGCCAGGCTGGCAGTGCAGGGGACACGCCCACGGCCCATTGTGCAATCCTGCTTGGGGAAGGACTTTCTGTTCCTTGTAGCTAAAAGCAACCTGAGCGTGTGCTGGTGATAGAAACAAGCTTAAATGCAGAAATGCATAAAGAAGAAAACAAGCTCCACTGCACTCCTGTCACTGAGGGGGGGGGGCGCCAACTTGCTCTGCGAGCACACGCGCAGGCTCTCGCTTTCAATAAAAAATTCGGCACGCACGGGGGTGCCCTTGCAGTTTGTCTTCTATTTGGGGAAACCCCCTCCCACTCTTTCCCAGTGTTTTCTGGTGAGGAACAGGCTGGGGAGCGGGACTTCCGGTCCTTTCTGCAAGCGGGGCTGGCCCCAGAGCGGACCACGGACGCTTCAAATTCCTGATTCACCGCTGAAGGCCGCCTGGCCCCAAGCAGGGTCCTAGCCAGACGCTGCTCCCTCACCTGTAAGGGGGATAATCACGCCTGACGGGGCCGCGGAGGTTGGCGAGGGTGTGCGTGGCAGGGCCTCTGGAGGTGGAGACCACCGCTGGCAGCTCTGCCATCTTTCAGTATCCCCTGGGTTCTTCTCGCTTCTCCGCCCCTGGCATCTGCTCCACCTGTGTTGCTGGGGGGTTCTTAGTTGCAAATCCAGTCAAAGGGCGTCCATGAAAGAGGAGGGAGCTCACAGGGTTGTCGGGAGGTGGGTGCAGGTGCAAGGCGGGCTGCCAGGAAGCCAAGTCAGAAAGCCGCGCTGAAGCTCCTGACCCGAGAACCCAGGCCCAGCGCCGATCCTCACGCCAGCATGGCGCCCGGCCCCTGCCCGCCCCGCCCAGGCTGCGCTGAGTCACGTTCCAGCCGGGGTGGTGATGAGCTGGGTCTAAATCAGAGATCTGAGCCCCAGCTGGGCTCCTATTTCTATCTCGGAAAGGGGATACCCCCAATCTGGACACCTGAGCACAGGCAGGCGTGGAGAGGAGCTGCAAGGCTTTGGGGCAGCTCAGGGAGCAGCCCGGGAGACGTGGTCTGGAGGGGCGCGGCTGTCCCTGTCCGTCAGAGGTGGCAGCGTGGGGTGCTCCAGGGAGCCCAGACACCAGCTCACGAGTCACACTTTTAAAAAGATGCTTGTGATGGGGCTCAGGACACGCACCCCCAAAATATTGATACGTGGGTCCATTAAGTGCTTTCGGCTGAAGGCGTTTGAGGAAATGGCAGAAGCAGGCGTGTCCCTCCAATCCCACCTCTCTCTGCTCTCAAGTGGTCATCGGACCCCACGAGTGGGGTTTCCTCTGCCGAGGAGAGAGCATCCTTGTCACTGAAAGCAGAGACCCCCCAGAGGATGCCCAATGAGCAGGCCCTGCTGAGTGTCCCCAGCTCACTGCCTCCCTCACACCCGCACCTCTTCCTCCCGCCTGCACGAACCCACAGAAACACCCGGGAACTGTCTCTCTGGGCTGTCCTTTCCTTTTGAAGGCTCCGGGGTTGCTTAAGATGAATGTGCAATAAGTCTGTGTGTGCTTCTCCTGTTAACCTGACGCTATCAGTTTAGTCTGCAGGCACAGCCCGGGTCCTAAGAAGGTCAAGGTAAGCTCTGCCCCACACTCATCAACTCTAACCCCCGTGGATCAAATTGCGGGCAGTTGAAGCAATGAGCTGAAGCTGTTTTCAGCACAATAAGGGAAGTCATGGGTGGGGAGGGGGAAGGCAGCTGGGAAGGGGGTTCCGTCTGGGGCCCCCAAGGTTGGCCTCCTGAAACCATTCCTGCTGTGCAGAGCCCCCCCCTTCTCCAGCTTGGGGTCAGGACCGAGCTTGGCCAGCTGCAAGGACCGTATGGTATTCATGGGGGAAATCTTCCGGAGGGGAGTGTTCTCCTTGGGAGGTGGGGGGGCCACACTAATCTCTTGGGGATCGTTCCAAATTTAGCCTCTGCGCTGCCACAGTGAGTTCTCTCCTCCTCCCGCCTTGGAGGCCTTTGCGCCCATAGTGAGGGGAGGCGGTGGCCACTGCCCTCCAGGGATAAAGGCAGAGCAAGCCCCTAAGGCCTGCGAGGTGTGAGGCCTCCGAGGCCAGCCGGGCACTCTCCTTCTGGGTAAAGATGCTCTTAACCACTCGCAGGGCTAGCAGTATCTCGCATTCCTTCAGCACAATGATTTCGTCAAACACTGACGCTGTCATCCTGCGGGTGGATGAAAGAAATGCCGTTTCTTGTCCCAGAGAGCTGGCATCCTTGACCACACCCTGCCTGCTGGCCCCCTGGCTCTATGAGGGCTCCTCTTGCTAACAGAGCCGCTGCACTCCTGAAAACAGCAGGTATCCATCCCTGTTCCCGGGCAGGGCAAGGTCAGGACTCCGGCCCTAAGGCAGCTATGCGCTCTCGCCCCACCCGGCTCTCTGCAGAGGTGCGTTTGCCTGGACGTTAAGTGAGCTCCTGGGACCCCACTTTGGAAGCCAGCAAAGACAGGGATGGTTACTGGAAGGCTGAGTTCCTCTTTCCTGTTCTGAGCCCCTGGGGTTGCCTTGCCGTCAAAGCTGAGGGCGCTGCACAGTGAGACAGGAAGGCGGTGCAGAGGCGCCGCTAATGGCAGCTAAATATAGTCGGCAGCTCGAGGTGGGCCGCCCCTGCACGCCTGCGCGCTCGGAGAACAATCGCAGGAAGCTCTCGCGGCACATAATCATGGCCCTGACTTGGGAAGCAAGCACAGCTCCTCCAGCTGGCCGGGCACCGCTGAGGTGAAGTGGCGTTCCCGCAGCTGGGGGTGCTGTGCCCTGTGACCCCTG
>PVIJ01005635.1:0-101312 GCA_004024925.1 Scalopus aquaticus
GGGAGACGGGGCTATCTTTACTCCACTTCACAGTGATGTTGGCCCAACACAAGTGCTATCTGTGCTTAGCAGGTGGTCACCGTGGACTTCAGTGGTTTCCCTGGCTCAGGGTCGGTGCTTTTTCTCCCCACTGGTGCTCTACCCCTGCCTTAGTCCTTAGAAATTAATAATACCTCACGTTTTCCATCAAGGTTTATCCACGCCCCAACCAGTCATCTCAAGTAGGACCTTGGATCACTCCACACCAAATCCACAGGAAATACCAATCCTTTTCACAAAGTCTGGGAGTGCAGGCCAATGCCAATGCAATCAACTTTTTTTCCTGCTTCTCTGTGGAAGCAGCTGCAGCCTATTCTCACTCTTTAGTTTCGCTCAACCTGATGAGACCACATTCTTCTGTGTTCTCCATCAGCATATGGAGGATTTTTCTAGCTTTCCTCGGGCTTTTGTCAGTGACTATTTCCTCTTGCTAAAGATAGAGATTGGCAAAGCACACCAACAATCCTCTCCAAAAATGTCTTCCCTCTAATATCTATGTATTGATCCCTTTAGATTTCCAGAGGGGGGTGAGTATATTAACCAGCTTTCGACCAGCTGCTTAGAAACACACAACTCTTATTCTCATATATCAATTTGGAAAGTGACAGCTGAAGTTTCTACTTCATTAGCATTCCTGGTGGAGGAGGGGTGAAGGAATCAGGGAAACACAAGGGTTGATCCCCACATGTGGAGTAAAAGAGATGGGGCTTCTAAATAATAGTGGATCAATAATGAGGTTTCACTCTTGAAAGGTCAACAGGTCAACAGACCATGTGTTCAGTCACTGGAAGACAAGACCAGTCTCCTAGAGAATCCCGGTCTGTGTTGCTGCATAGGGAGGTCCCGTGGTGTCAATTCCTAGTGAGGGCACTTGTCCTTTATGGGTCTGATGAGCATCTGGGTTCTTAGTACGCAGATATTTCAATAAATTCATAAAAGCTATTCCCAGACTACTGTGCTAGGAGCTATTTTGGCAGAACAGGAAAGACACCAGCATGCAGTTGTTTCCTACAATTTAAAGGAAGTATTACCAAATAGACAAGTCACTCTTTGAATAAACATAAAAGTTTCTGGGACACAGGGTCCAATGGAGGGTAGAACAGATCAGGTCGAGAGATTAGTTCTGACCGATTATTATCTGCAGCTCAGAGCTGTGGTCAGGCCACATGCAGAGAAGTGACAATGCTGTTCCCAATATATGTGCAGTCTGGAAGCATTTTGAAATGACTTAGGATGGTAAAGCTAGAAGGATATTTAGAGACTAGTTCATCCTCTCATGTTAAGATGAGAAACAGAAACCTTGAGGAACTGATTTTTGCAGATATTCTGTTTATTAGTGACTGAATCAGGACCTGAAAGTAGGGATCCTAACTACCAATCAAGTGATCTTGCTGCCTTTTCAGTTTGGATTTGGCAGGTTTTTACATTTTATTCCTTTATCAGCAAAAGCATAACACATGGTAGTATTTGAGAATTGTTTTTAGGATTTCACAATTAGAATCTGTTTTCTTTCTGCATTTTCCTTTTGTTAGCCTTCTTGGCCACATCTTTTCAATCTCAGACACTCCCTGATTTTGTATATCTCTTGTAAATCTCTCTCTCTCTCTCTCTCTCTCTCTCTCTCTCTCTCTCACACACACACACACACACACACACACACACCTGGAGTTGTGTCTATCCTATGTATTCCCTGCTCAAGTCAAGTTGCAGGCATTTCCTATTTTCCAAGGCCCCATCAAATCTTACTAATTATGCATTCCCTTCCCTTTTGTAAGTGAAAATAAACAAATGATGTTTATAAAGTTCAAGAGAAAACTCCATTCTCATTTCTGTGTTGGTAAGTGAATTATCTTACCCTTTAAATTATCAGGGGCAGAAATGAACAAAAAACAAGATGAGTAAGTTCACAGATAAGTCTATCATCTGTAACTGGATACTGTAACTGGATACATCAGAATTAGTTTCTTGAGAACTAAGGCCAAAAAGGCAAATGCTAGACTGCATGTTTTTTTTTTTATTATTATTATTAACAAAAAAAGACGTTTATAAATTTCAGGAATCAAATTTTTCCTAAAATAGCATTTACTCACATAAATAATCAAGGCAGGAGTATCTAATTATCTAATAGAAACTCCCCACCAAGTGTTTTTATGATAGATAAAAATGTGCCATATATTCCAAATATTCAAATGATATTGTCACCAACGGAGTTCACAAATGTCTGATGCCACAGATCATCCAAACGTTGAGTTGTACATACAACTGTTAAGTGGAACCAGCCAAGTTGAAAGTTTATGCAGAAACTCAACTGAGAATAGCTTCGATATATTTCACTGGGTCAAATATTCATGGTGTATATGTTAGGTCAGGGGTATTATTCTCTATCCAGAAAGACAGGAAGGACATGGAATGTTCTTGGACAGTTGGACACATCCAAGTGTTATAACCAAAATCTGTGCTTCTGTGGGTGGAGGAAAGAGGGGGAGAACTGACAGATTGGGAAAATGATGTTCTGAAACCAGAAGACCAGACTGATCCAATTATTCCATTATTGATATTCCACACCTACCAAGAGATCACCAGCTACTGTGCTTTCAACTAAATGATATGTCATCATTTGACCAAATATATGAGACATTTCTTAAGAGTCATCACAATTCATTGAGGTCTTAAACTAGCAAACCACAGGTCAAAGTCAAGGTTTTAATAAGAATGCCTCTAGGTGGAGTGTAGCATTTCTAGCTCTACAGTCAAAACCATTTTCTAATGTCTTGCCTTAGAACCAATTCCCCTCAGTGCCCTGTTACCTGAAAGTATTTTACTTATAATCCCCAGCAATAATATGGATTCTGGCAAATATCTGTTTTTGGCTTATTAGAAATAAGCCAAAATTTGCAATGCATATTGGTCATAGAATAATTAAGTTGCCTGGAACAGTCAAGTAGCTATCCAGAAACAATTTCATGTAATAAAAGTAATAGTGTACAGAAAGTCATTCAGTGTTAATGTCACACATAAAACTTCTGAAGTTATTAATGATTTAGGGTCATGCAGCACAATGCTTGTCCTGAAAACATTCAGTGGCAGGATTGCCCAGTGAGGATACCCTCAGCTATAAACATTTTCCCAATAAAACTTACTTGACATCATCTAGCCCCTGGGAATCTTTTCTTAGCCTAGTGACTGACCAGTTAGAGGATGAATAGGTGCCTGGGACTGGTCCTGTCATTCTTTAACTCAAAGGAATAACTCCTGCAGGCAAAGCCAAGGATTGATGTGGCAAGCCAGTGAGCAGCTGGGTCCCAGGGCATCTTACCCACTTTGTGGCAGCAGAGGATGATTGTGATTACAGAAAAAGCAAACTCTTGATAGAGACAGTGAAAGAAAGGCATTCGTTACTGGGCTCGTGAGTGAATCCATTGGAGGACTCACCTTTCCCAATCATTACAACTTAACTGCTCCTTTGGCTCCTGATGCGGCTGATGGGAAATGAGCCTCCAGGGCTGACAGCTAGAAATTAATTTGATCGATTTATTTTCTGTGTTTCACATTTTGGGTGCAAATGCTTTCTCCATCCTGATGGAGCACATTTATGCTCTCCCATTCGCAGAAAACAAATTTATAGTGCCTAACTAACAGAATTATTTTGCTGAAGGTCAGAAACAAATGTTCCCATCCATCTCCCTTTACCTTTCTGAGCAGTACCAAGTTGTTTTCCTTTTTAATTTCAGACTAAAGCACAGGATCGTTTTCTGGGAAGGAGGTGGGATTGGGGAAAGACAGCCACTGGAACTTTGTAGCTTTCTACTGAAAACAAAACTAAGTGTACCCCTCAGGAGAGAAAGGAAGCAAAGGAATAAAAAATCTCTTTTGCTTTTACATGGAAGAGAAAATTTGAGTTATGCCTTAACTCAAGTAAAAAGAACACCATTAGGTAAGGACTATTAATTTACCATTTTTAGACAAGTGGAATCTGGCACCTAATTTGTCTGTATTTCTTGCTCACTTGAGACCAAATTCTGTCCTTGGCAGGTAACTTCCAAAGACTGCAAAGGGAACTAAACATGCATGATTAGGACTGAAAATGGTTGATCCTTTTTTTTTTTTTCCCCCTCAGAGTATAAACTAACTCTGTATTGAAGATGAGTATTTTTCAGCTTTCACTTAACACTAAAAAAGTTCATGCATCCCTGGGAGGAAGGAAAAGCTGATGCTCACTCAGTGCCCACCACTGGTTCAGCTGTGTGACAATGACCTATTCCTGGCGGCAGGTGTTAGTTGTGGATGTAGTTAAGAGCATTAGAGCCAGAAGGGCAGCTTTCATGGGAAGGGGCAGAACTGTGTGGGGCAGGTGAGGAGGAAGTCCATTGCAGACAGCCACTGTGCCCCTGAGACAGTATATTTTTTAAGATTTATTTATTTATATATACAAGCTGGGGTACAGGCCAGAGGCGTGGGGCGGCGACAGTGTTCACCAGAGACAGAGTGGGGAGCAGAACAGGCAGATCAGAATACACTGCTGAGGGGAGCAGCGGGCGAGGCAGGAGAGGTCTGCCGCGCCATGTGGGAATCTCCCAGGCTGGATGTCGAACTCGCATGGCTGCTGCCGACAACTCCACAGCACAGCGCTCAACCACTGTGCCACCAGGGAAGCCCCCCTGAGATAGTATTATAAAGGCAACCAAGTCTGTGTTTAGGTCTCATCCTCTACCCTTCCATCTAAGTGGCATCATTGGTACAAGTGTCCAATATCTTCTACTGACTCTGCTCTGAATCTGAGAAAATATTCTAATGCTGTGGAGATATTTACAGTATGAAGTGGCCACAAAGAAACACACATTAGCCAATCAGCTGAGTGCAATCAAGAGCTTTCTTGAGCACCTCTGTGGCTAGGGAAGAAAGGCAGACCCTAGAGGGCTCACCCTTAAATGGTTCCACACTCTGTCTCAGACCAGCCCTGTGTGATGAATTTCATCGGCCTTCTCTAAGGAGGAGGTCATGGAACACCTAACCTGAAAGGAGGAAAGAGAGAAAGAGGAGGGGAGAGAAGAGAGAGTAAAGAAAAGTGAAAAGAGAGTAGGAAAAGAGAAAACCATCCAGTCCTTAGCAAAAGAAAAAAAAAATCAAATCTGGTTCCTTTTATATCTGGACTCAGGATGTTTTTGTGCACAACTATAAAGATGAAATAGAGGTGCATTTCAATGACACAAGGCTCTTGCCATTCATATGGAATCCAAAGCCTAGATTGATTTCAGACTGAAGCCACCAGATCTTGACTATTATCCTTTTCTGCTTTGTTTTTCACAAAGCAGAATAAAGAGTAAATTAGGTTTTTGGTTTCTAAGTTTCTTTACAAATCTAAACTCATGTGGTGAATAATGCAAAACACATTTTAAATTTAAAGAATACATAACAAAAGTTTCTTATGAGCATTAGAGAGGGATAAATGCTTTCTCACCCTAATGCAGCTCAAGAGAAAATTCCACTCAGACCTTAGAAAATGAAATAATCAATTTCTAGTGAAATAAAGAGGCAGTAATATCACTGAGGTATCATTTTTTTTTTTCCAGGTACTCCTTTTTGAGTCTCAATTCAGCTTCTGGATCAAAAGGACTATTGTGTTTTTATGACCCATCCATTGGTATAAAAAGGAGGCTACTGAGATCTTCCTTTTGTTCTCTCCCATCAGCAATTTATTTATCATCATATCTCCTTTACATATTAAAAACTCTGAGGCATAGATAGAAAAATGTCTTTTTTATGGAGGTAACATATTGTGCATAACATATATTATATATAATACTATATGTAATTTAGGGAAATAGGGTCACACCTCCGGAGAAGAAATTTCTATCAAAAGAACAGAGCTGGGTGTTCTCTTGGAGATAAGGCAGTTGGTAGAATTCTGGAGGGAAATCCTATTTTGAAATTCATAAAAATGGGCCTGAAATGAGCAGTTTCCAAGTAGAAATGGTAAAAAGGAATGGCAGTTCATCTAGAAATTATAGGTACCCTGAGACTCATTTAATATACTTGAAGGTCCTCAGTTCCCCTAATAATGTGTGCAACAAATCTCTCTGTAAAAGGAGATACTAAATGACTTGAGGTATTTCTCTCCATAAACAAGCTTACCGAACAGGTTGAGTGCCTACACGGGCTTGAAAACAGAATCTAACTGGAAAACCAAGTTTTAGTTCACAAAAACAAACAAACAAGCAAAATAAAGTTTACTTAGGAGTAGAACAAAAATTAAATTCAAGTGACATGTATTTGATGAGGAAAAAAAAATCCAAATTGGGAAAGAAGTGAAACTATCAACTGTTTGTAGATGATATAATAATGTGCATGGGAAATCCAAAAGACTACAAAAGAGCACCTGGAAATAAATGAATACAGCACAGTAGCAGAATATAAAAATCAATACACAAAAATCTGTTGTGCTTTTTATACGCAAACAATGAATTAGAAGAGAGATCAAGAGAATAATTCCATTTACAATTGTATTAAAAAAGATGAAATACGTGTGTGAAAACTTAAAAAAAAAGATGAGACCTAAACAATGAAATTTGCAAGACACTACCAAAGGAAATAAAAGACCAAAAAAAAAAAAAGGAAAAAAAATATCATAGGTTGGAAAATAAACATTGCTAAAATAGCCATATTACCTAAAGCGGTTTACTTATTCAGTATATAAAAATCCCAATGACATTTTTAAAGGATATAGAACAAACATTAATAAAATATGTATGGAACTACAAAGATCCTGAATATCCAAGCAATCCTGAAAAAAAAAGAAGAAAAATGGAGGTACACACTCCCTGATTTTATACTACAAAGCAATAATAAACAAAACAGTGTGGTGTTTGGAGGAAAAAAAGAAAACAGATACACAGACCAAAGGAATGAATAGAGAGCCCAGAAATAAACCCACAAAAGCATATACAATTTATCATGGACAAAGTAATCATGGTCATACATAATAGAAAGAAAAGCTTTTTTAACGAGTGGGTTTAGAAATCTTGGACTGCCACATGCAAAAAGAAAATAAAAAGCAGATCATTACTTAACTCCATGAACAAAAATTAGTTAAAAATCTTTTAAAAGGTGGCTATAAGACCCAGAACCATAAAAAAACATGAAGAAAACATCCCTGGACAGCAAATGCGAAGATATACTTGGGGACATAACTCAGTGGCAAGGGGATAAAAAGCAAAACTAAACAAATTGAATTGCATCCAATTAAAAAGCTTTCATAACTCCAAAGAATCCAACACAAAACCAAAAAGGCAATATATGGACTGGGGGAAGATATCTATACAACACACTTGAGAAGAGGTTAATTTCCAAAACATATAAGGAACTTACACATCTCAACTACAACAAAAAATAAGCAACCCAATCAAAAACTGGTCAAAAGACCTAAGGGAAAAAAAAAAAAGATAATTCTCCAAAGAAGACATGTAGGCGGCCTACAAGTATATGATGATATGCTCAACATTACTTATTGTAAGGGAAATGTAAATCAAAACCACAAGGACCTATCACCTTACACCTGTGTGAATGACCCATATCAAAAGAACTGGAAACAACAAATGTTGGCATGGACATGGAGAAAAAGGAACCCTCATCCACTGTTAGTGGTAATGTAATTTGGTACAGCTTCTATAGAAAAGAGTATGGACATACTTCAAAAAATAAAAAAAAATAAAAAACATGGAAATGCCAAATGATCCAGCGATATCACTTTGAGGTATTTACCCAATAAATATGAAAACACAACTACAAAAAGACTCAGGCACTTCTGTGTTCATAGCACCATTGTTCAAAAGGATCAAATCATGGAGCCACCCAAAGTGCCAACCGACAGAAGACAAGATAAAGGAATTGCAGAATAGACACTTATTGGAATTTCAACTCACCTTTTAAGAAAGATGAAACAGTGTCTTTCGGGACAAATGGATGGATCTGAAGGTGATTGTGCTAAGTGAAATAAATCAGAATGTAAAAGACAACAAATAGCAAAGTTTCCACTCATTTGCAGAATATAATCAATGAAAACAAACTGGCAAAACACAGAAAAAAATAATTCTTAGAGTCTGTGAAAAATATATAAGTACAGAGAAGGGATGGGGGGAGAAGGACATAAGAGAGGGAAGGTAGGAGGGTATTGGAAATGCAGCTTAGGAAGAGGGTGAATGAAGCATATGCACACAGGGAGTTAAGTTGTTCACCAAAAATTGTCTAATTATGTATAGAATTGACAAATCAATAAAATTTTAGAGAGATAAAAGGTGTTTCAGAAGAGAGATGGAAGGTCACTTTACACTTCGGAGTATCTATAAATAAATTATAAATACCAAAAAAAGAATGTCATCTTTTCATTTTACATCCAGAAAATCCTACTACAATGCCAGAATACTCATTTCTGTTCACCAAAATCTGATTCTCCTTTTCTTTCAGAGCACAGTAGGATTGCATTTCTTCTCTTCTGGTTGGCTAGTTCTGGTTAATGAGTTTGAAATGGCAGTTATAAGTGTTAATTCTGTGCTAACAGACAGATCCTCTAGAGTTTTCTTTCCCTCTGATATGTGATCAGCAATATTGGACATGATAACACTGACAGTTTTGAGGGTGTTTGGTTAATGTAGCATAATTTTATTAAGCTTAACTACAGATTCAATAGAAGAATACAAAGTTTCGAAGTGGCCAAAGGATTTCTCTTGAGGAAACTGAAAGAAATCTTAAGTGAAACTGACATAGCATCCAATGGCAGTCCTCGCTTCCCGTAGTATATACTGATACAGAGACCCTGCCAGGAATGAGATCACCAACATTTGCTGAAGCACAGCACAAAACCTGTTATGGTTAGAGAGATAAAGAAACCTGGGTTATACTCTTGGACTTAAGTTTTGAGAAGAAAACTGAAAGTGAAGAAGCATATCTTTTTTTTTTTTTTCAATTTTATATTTAGGTTCCTGAAAGAACAGCCAAGAAGCTGATGATAGTGAGCAGATGTGGTCACATGCAGAAGCAGGGCTTACAGAGAAAGAACCACAGGGTTCTGCAGAGCAAAGGATTCATTTTCAACTAGCTGAAAAGAGAGCTCTTGTGGGTGTACTTATTCTCATAAACATGAAAGCTCCAAAATACGATGTTAAGGGAAAGAGATAGAGGAAAATAATCATAACATAGATCATGCAACCTCAAAGGGGCAAAAATTGGTTCCTGGCAAGGTGGAGGCAAAAACAGCTATTACAATGGTAAATGGCCCTCTAAAAGGCCACTGTACATAAGCAGATATCTGTGCAGACACAGTAATTCTGTGGTATTAAAATTATATGCAGGGGATGATTGGAGGTGAGGGTGATGGGGGAGAAGTTGTAAAAAGATTCCTTAAGAAGACAACAAATAAAAGGCTAAAAAACACTGGCATCAGTGAAGTAAATTTAGTTATTTTTAGAGGGGGAAAAAAAAACAACATAAAGGGAAAAGGATCAAGACAAACATTTATAGCTTTATATTTGGGCCAAAGCAGGAAATGTATATATAATAAACCAGGTCACTGTGAAATGGTATCCAGAATTAAAAACAACTTTTAAATTTTCTTGACCTTCATGGAAAAGAACTATGAATCCTGTGTTCTGGCTTCTATGCATATTCTAGAAGCCCATCAGAGAGTATTTATCCTATTTTTCCTCACTCCAAGTCTCTGTAGTAATGTAGTCCGAAAGTTAATATTCTAAATCTGCGGAAACTCAGTCATATATTATTACTATTTTTCTTCTTTGAATTCTTTTTTTTTAAGATTTTATTTATTTTTGCATGGAAGAACTGGGGTGTTGGCCAGAGGTGAGAGGATTCATCAGAGACAGAGTGGGTAGCAGATAGGCCAGTTGATTGAAATACACTACACTAAAGGGAGCAGCAGGCGAGATAGGAGAGGTCTACTGGTCCATGTGGGTTAGCTCCTTGGCTGGGGATCAAACTAAGGCCTTTGTGGTGGGCCATCATGGTGGAAGCACTGAGACTCAAACCCTAGATCATCAGGGAGGCCCTCAACTCTTATTGTTTTTTAATTTGCTTCTGTGAACTCACCACACGTGAAGTTCTATGCCCCATTTTCCTTTCCTACACTATTATGAGTTCCAAGAGATGATGGACAGGTTCTTCCAAGACTCTCATTCATTTTTCATTTTTAATTTCAATAGCATGTAACAAATGAGAACTGAATCTAGAGCAACAGTTACCATTATGGTTTCCTACATAATTTCAACAAAGCTGTTTTGGTAAAATCACTGTAGACTGTATTTTAAGCAATGTTTCTAAAAGATAAAGATATATGTTTGGAGAAGTTGAAAATATCCTGTCACTATCAAATTTGGTCACAATGCTATAATTTGTATTAGGAATTGAACAATCTATCCTGCATAAGGCTGAGCAAACTACAAACACGAACTGACTTCAAATCTCCTTTTAATCCTTATTCAGATTATATCTAGTATGTGCCTATCTGGATGTTCAGGATGTATAAAATGATACATATTGTCAATATACAATAACACAAGCCTGTGTTATAGTAGGAATGTGTTGAGATACCATGTGCTTGAAGAGGAGCTCCCTGCACGAGAATGAAGTTATATGAGATAAAATAACTATCTCCCCTATGGCCATAGCAAACAGTGTTAACACAACCAGTTGTTAACTCCAAGGTGCTTAGATATAGCTTCACAGTGGCTTTGAACAAAATGTTTCAAATCCATGCAACTGATGTTGGTCAACACGGTAAAACTTATGCTGGAAGAAAGAGCGCTAATATCTCTTTTATCTATGGATCTGTATATATTATATTTCTACCCTCACACTGGCCCAACTATCAACAGATGCACAATGAAGACTGACATACAGTCCAACAGGAATTTAAAAAGGAGGAATGAATATTGCAGATGCTTATTTGCTTAATTTTCTAGATGCCCAAAGAAAAATTGTGACTTTCCATACTGGAAAGCTCTATGCTTGCTCACTGATTATTTGTAATTATTTTATGAAGAAATACAGATGGGTCAAAAAAATCTAATAAAGTTAAGGATTAAGTGCAAAGCTTTTCTTCCATGATGTGGGATGAGATTAAATGCAAGTATCCAGGGTAAGACAACAGGATCTTTATGTAAATAAGTGTGAGTATAATTTTCTGTGACTGGATTTGATAAAGAAGATATAGTTCAAATACTCTGTTATGAACACAGAGTTATGGGGAGCAAGATGGTGGAGATACACAAGGATTTCAGTAAAAACGAGCCTACACTAGGATTATAGATGCTACTATTTCATTTTGTGACTCTGCCATAATAATTCTATTTTCCTGCTTTGAACTCTAAAAGTTACGACTTCTCAGGTTTCTTGCCTGAGAGTCAATTTATTTTCAGTGATTCAAATGCCATTGTAACTGATGATCACCAATAAATTGTGCAGGATATGATCAATTTTACAACAGATGTCTAGAAGCAAAAGCTAAAGGCCATGCCTCCTCTTGAGAGAAAGATAACCTAGAAAACCATTAACCTCCATTAACCTATATGGTACACAAAGTGAAGACACCTTGATTATTGAATGAATGAAAGGGTTTTGAAGAATGAATAGGACCATTTTATCAGATGTATTTAGGGTCTGACAGGTAGGTCAGTAAGGGAGCGGGGGCACAAGGCAGAAGATGGAATCAGTACAATAAATCAATAAAGAGACTTCAGATACTAGACTAATATTTCAAATGAAAGATGAAGAGGTTTGAAGCATGAGGGAATACAGAGAAGGGAGTAGTTTCATGAGACAATTAGAAGGCCATATCAGTAGGTCCGACTCAATAGATACATATTGATGAATCACTTTGATTTTTTTAATAATATAAATCAATGCATAGTTAAACACACTGAAAAGTTAAATATACTAAATAATTAATTGCAAAAAAAGTTAACAGGGAGCTCATAAATTCATGAGCTAAATAATTTTTTGGTAACTACTCTGTGCCATAAAACTATACTAAGTGCTGCAGGTCACTAAAATTAATAGAATATAGACATTGACCTAGAGAGACTCACAAAAGAGTTATCAGGGATTGGGGGGCGCGTGTGGGGAGAAATACAGGTGGGTCAACAAATCTAAGAATAAAGGATTAAGGACAATGAGCAGAACAGAAGAAGCTGTTATTTCTGTCCTGAGAAGCTCTGTGGGGGATACTGCTTTTCAGGCTTGAATATCCCTGGCCTTATAAGCAGAGGGATGTAATAGGGGAGGAAAGAGTAGGACTGAGCTCAAATGGCCTGATTTCCAGTCTAGCTTCTGTTACCCTCATTCATCTGTAGGGACTAACAGGACTAGGTAACAATTGGTTTAGCATGCCCTGTATATATTCTGCCATGGAGTTAGAAGCAAAAGATGGCACTGGCTCTCCAAGGGGCAGGGATCACATCTTCCCAGGGATTGGGACTCCCCATTCCCCCACTAGAGGTACTGTGTTGAACTTGGTTTCCCAAGAACCTGGGGGCCCAAGATTTTCAGATGCCCAGCAGCTGGCATTCCCCAGCACTCCCTTAAACAGAAGATACCCAAAGTCAGTCTGCCTTTTTCCTTCCAAGACCAATATATTGATTTTCTTACAAAGAGAATTCTCACACTTATCCCATAGGGAGAGCACATCAGTTGGACAGTTCCTTGCGTCTGGAGTACTACTGCATGGTGTCAGCATTGTCCTGGCCTCAGTTTACCTCTCTGAGAGATGAGGGGATAGAGGCTATCAGTCTTCTTTTGTTAAGCCTTGGCTCGAAGTAGTCCCCATTAAAGCCTCTTCCTAAACCCAGACCTATACCTTTGCCCCACCCAGCAACATGCAGCAAATAAATCACTTGACCTTCCTGAGTTTCAGTTTTTGTACCTGAAGAATGTGAAAAATAAAGAACTTCCACACCCACTTGATAAGGTACTGATGAAAACTGGAGAAGCACTTCGTAAATTACAATGTGCTAGACCCACATGAGAGGCTATATTTATCTTCGAGGAGTGAACAGCTTCCTGATCACTGACTCTGCTTTTGGCACTTAAACCTTCTGTGTTTACCACACACTGCTGCTTGGTTTGATCCTCAGATAATTAAGGGGGGATTAGATGCATATAGGCAATAACATGGAAAAATAACAAAAGGCAAAAATAAAAATCAGAAAATGAAAGTAAACAGGAACATTAAATTGTGGATGTATCACCTATGAGCATGGTGCGTCACCAATCTGACCCAAAACTTCCGGGCATTGGAATGCCAAGGGGAAGAATGTCAAATACATGCTTATCATTTCTAGCAGGAGAGAAGCATATCAGTCCTTTAGGGGAAACTTAATTTAATGGATGGAACTCTGTGTGAAGAGGTAAATGGTTTTCTTTACCACATTCCACCATAAATCTAATCTTGAATTTCTTAGCATAACCCCATAGCTCAGTTCAAGGAAATCTATTCCATAGAGGACCTTCTTATCATAGTTGATCCAGAGATAAAATATAGACTAGGGAGAGTTCATATTTTGTTGGGTGTAGATATGGACTCTTAAAAACACATCCTCACACTCCAAAGTTTCACTGCTTTAGAAAGCTTCTAGAAAGTCCCTGGGTCACATTTAATCAGCAGGTGTAAAAGTTGGGAGTGAAATTAGATTTTATTTAGTACCACCTCCATTTTAATGAAAATTAAACTGAGACTTCCAGATGGGAAAAGCTTTTTCTAAAGTGGAAAAAGCCTTTACTGCCAGGACCGATCCCGGGCCTGGCCTTCTGTAAGGCACAATCAACTGCTCATGTCCCCAGTTCTGAGGTGACGTAGTGCTCCTTGTCTTTACCATCACTCACAGCACATAATGCTCATTCACCACCCCATCGATGCCGCTGGGCTTTCCCTATCTGTACAGCAAACTCTTTGACTTTAATTCATTACCATATTCATAGCACTTAGCCCAGAACTGGCAACACATTAGATGCTTAACATGGCCTATGTAATGGATGTGAGTAGAAATACATTGAGCGCTTTCCATTAAAATTTGAAGACCCAGCCCGAGTGCCAAATTCCAGTCTTCCTTAGTTCCTGGCAGTAAGCAACCCAACTGGCGATGGCAATGACATTTCTTACAAAATAGATTATGCGACTACCAGAGCCAAGTGATATTTTTCAATAAAATTTCAGCCTGAATCAAGAAAACATTATCAATTTTACCTTTACTTCCCTCTCTTATGGGTCAACAGAGACACACAAATACAAAATTATAAGATTAGTAAACTTGTTATAGACTTCTATCTTGGACATTAAGTCTAATTTATCAGGCAAAGTACTTTTATATTATCGTAACTTTTAAATATATACAAGAATAACTTCAAAGAATGTGGGGAACATTTTAGCACACATAGAACTAGAAAACATTATTCTCAATTTACCACCATCAAAAAAAAGTAAAGGAATAAATGAAAGCATTAACTAGATATTGAGGAGGAGGAGGAGGGTGAAGTGTAGGAGGGAGAGACTTTGGCACTTACTAAATGTCAGGCACTTGCTAATACACATATTTCTGCATTTAATTCTACAGCAAACCTATGTGATCGAGATCATTGTTCTCCACATTGACAGATGGTAAAACTGAGGTGCAGAATGGTTAACTTACCATGGTAGTTTAAGAAGTGCTGGATCTAGGATTCCAACTCAAGGACTGGGAACTACAAGTCCATTGACTTAATCAACCTTGCATAACATTAATCACAACCGTATACTGAACACTTCAGATGTGTGAGACACTCTTCTTATTAGTCTAAAAGTTTGTGTGTGTATTAACAGACAGAATCACATTATTCTTATCTGAGTTTACAGAGGAGGAATCGAAAGCTCTGAGAGGCTGAGAACCTGACCCAGGTCACAATGTACTTTGTAGGTAGGACTCACATTACCATAGTCTTGTTTTCTGCACCCACCTTTGTAACTGCTGTGCTGCAATATATTCCTTTCCACAAGAGGGAAAGGAGTGCACTAGCTGTGCTTTTACTCCTATCCATTCCTCCCAGACTCTGTCTCCTCGGGACCGCCTCATCTTTATCGTAAATTATTTCAACCACCTCAAATCGGCCTTCTCCTCTCAGCCTTGACCCTCTTGATTCTGTCCTGCTGCCCAGAATATAAGGCAGACTCTACTCGGGACACATCTTACAAGCAGTTCTACCTTTAAACCTGCCCTGATTGAAGCTCTCCCTATGGTCCCCACAGACCACAACAGACATCCAAACCCCACAAAGTTGCCCATGTGCCTGTTCATGAGCTACTCACGCTCTTTCTTCCTCTGAGGCCACATCACCCAAAACACCTTTCTTATTTCCTCACAGGTCAACCTCCAACAACTCAGAACTTCTGGAAATTCCTCGTAAAACCTTATTTATTGACCAGACACTTGCGTCCACACTGGTTTCCCCTTGGAGAATGAATCTCCCTGCAATCATTTCCCATTTCAGTTGGATTCTACCCATCCTTTAACAATTCAACTCAAGTGCTGGTTCCGTCACTAGTCACTATTGCTAACAGTTTTCCGATTGAAATGACTGGTCACTCTGAGGTGATAAAATCCACTAGTGACCACTGAGGCTAACTCTGCCTCAGGAAATGGTCCATGCCTTGTACCTATAAAATCCTACAGAAAGTCTCTTGATGGCTCTTTGTTTCCAAGATGTTTTCAGTTATGCACTAATAATAAGGCTGAAGCTGAAGCTGTTGTCACTTTTTTGGGAATACGTGATATCTAGTAGGAACTAAACAGAACTATAAATTACCTAGCCAATGAAAATTCCTTACATATCTCTCGAGACTGCTATACAGATATTTTCTAACTGGCTCAAACAGCTGTGGCATTCTCAAAAAAGGTACAGCACTTACAGTTAACTTTTTAACTAATTTTAATAATGCAAATAGCTAAAGAAAGCAAGCACCTGGAAGTCCTTGCATCAGGTATATTTGTGGGGCAGAGAATGAGTTAGCATCATATCTGCAAAGTTTGGAAGTTGCACTTATGCAAAAAAAAAGGAAATGTACATGGCTTATTGGAATTTAGAAACAACTTGAATTGTCTTCCTTCGCATTTGAAGTGCACACGTGCCTATTGTTAAGTGGCTTCAGATATCACTCCCATTATTATCCTTCATGTTCCCCCACTGAAAGAATCTACAGCCTTTACACCAATGTAAGAGAGACATATATTTTCAATTTTGAGAAAGAAAGTGACAGCTGTTAATATGCTTGTCTCCATTTATACTTTGTTACTTTTGGTGTCATATCTTAGTAGCAATGTGCAGATTTAAAAGATATACAAATGAGAAAAATTAGGTTTTAATTAATTTTTAAAATAAGATCTCAACACAGTGTATGTTAGTTATTCATTCCCCAGGTGTGAGAAGAGGAAAAACAAGCCATTATTCAGTGCACAGAGGAGGTCAAGCAAATGCTCTTCTTATGGGTTTTCATCAAGAAGACTCCATCAAGTTAACAAGAACACTTTCTTCCTGACTCTGACAATCCAAGTACTACCTGCCTGCAGGTCATAACTCAAACCTCATGGCCTCAGGAAATTCAAATTGACTCTCATGTTCCCTTTTTGGTTTGGAGCTGAGAGTAAATCTTTTGCTTTGTCTCACTTATTCTTAAGGCATCATTTGCGCTTAGGGCTCAGTATACCCCATTAAGGGTTTGTGGATAGTAAGAAAGAAGACCCAGCAGCCATATCCTCTCAAAAGGTTCTAAGCTGGTCCATGACCTCCTGTGTTTGTCCTGATGTGGACCCTAAGCCAATACGCCCGCGAACACTGATGACTCTCAGGTAAATCACAGATCACTTCTGTAAAAAGCTAATATTCTTAAACCAGACTCTGCTCTAAGGGCTTCTGGACATAATTTTGTTGAGTATGCACCATAACCCCCAGATATAAGAACAGATACTACTCCCACAGTACTGGAGAGAAATAAGGGAGGCCTACAAACAGTTCTTTAACTAAGGTCTAGTAAGTTATAGTTGACAGAGTCTGAGTTTATTTTTTTAATTTTTTGTCGTTTGTATGTAAATGAGTCTGGGTTTAAAGCCAGAAAGTCTGTCTTTACTCTCCCTTGCTGCCTTCCTTTTGTAGACAGAATTCCAAGGGTTCCAAGATTCCCAACTTTTGTTGTACACACCTCTATTATTCCCGCCTCTTGAGTGTGGGAGATATTTGTGAATATGACTGGATTGTCAACCCAGTTTAGGACTAATCAGTTAACTTTGAGTTAATCAAAGAGATTTCCAGGGTGAGCTTTATTTCCAGGGTGAATTGAGTCCTTCAAGATAAAATACCAAACATATGCTCTTAAAATGACTTCAAAGAAGAAACAACTGCCATGTTATAGAGAGGGTTCTCTATATGGCAGGTGACATCTAGGTCCTGCGAGCAATCCCTGGCTGGTGACCAGAAAAGAAAAAGAAACATTAGTCCTACAGCACAAGGTGCTAAATCCTACCAATAACCTTAAAGGCATAGAAGAGGACCCTGAACTCCAGAAAGGAACCAAGCTAATACCTTGTTTTTAGCCCTGGGAGGTTTTGAACAGAGAACCTAACTAGCTAACCATGTTCAGATTTTGGACTAGGAAAAACTTTGAGATAATAAATATTTATTATTCTAAGTTTGTGCTTGATAAAAACAAACAAACCAACCAACAAAAACAGAGAATAAATGCATTTGCCCTAAGTTCCCTTCCATTCCATTCTAACTTGGTTGCTGACCCGTATTTCAATTCAACCACTCCCACTTGCACTTGGCCTTGCTGACTACCTCCTGGACTCTATCTTCAGGGCTTGGAAAAGTTGGGATCAAATCGACAACTACTTGTTTCTTTATCCTAATTCCCTTTTCCTCTCTCCAGGCTTTGAAACCAATCCTGGCAATGACCTGTCATCAGAGCTTCCATTTTGTAAGGGGCATAAGTTGGGTGAAGGATTTACCAAACAATATTTGTAAAAGCCTAAAGAACTGGATAAGGTCTCTACAAAAGAGGTTTTCAATTTTTTTTGCGGGGGGGGGGGGTTGAGGGTGGGGCGGGGACTGAGGGTGGGTACAGAACTTCCAAATGGAAAAAGACATGCAAACAGTGTTCCAGTCTCTTCATCCCTCACTTCATTCATATCTATTCCAGCAAGTATAAAACCACAGGAATTTGCCCAAGACAAAGATTATAATGCTAATATAGAAATAATAGTTTGACAACTATTGGTATTACAGGAAAGTGGTACTAAAACTGTACTGTGTGATCAGCAGAAAAACAACCAAGTTGTGTGGATTTTTAGTCCATTTCTCTTTAAAATGACTAAATTGAGATAGATGACCTCCAAAGTTCCTTCCAACTATAATATCCTGCAATTAAAAGACTGGTAAGCTTAACATTTTGTAATTGGCAGAAACTCTTGAGTTGCTGAGCTAATGACTGACTCAGGAATAAGAGTCTCATCCCATTCAAGGCCAAGATGGATCCATCTGGCTGTCTGGTTCCCAGAGGGCCATTTGCCTCCCCTCAGAGTCACCAGGGTACATATGGAGGGTTTCAGCAGAGAGGTCAGGGGTAGCCTGGATCCTGACCCAAACAGCAAAGCACCTGACACTGCCTGCTGCCCTCTACTTACCAAATACCATGTGGATCACCGATGCAGTGGAAAGCTAGTCAGTTTCATGGGAGGAAGAAAGTTAACAAAATAATAATTGCAAGTAAGTCAGTGGCTTGTTTGGAAAATAAATGAAAATAAATGCAGTGCCTTTTTGCAATTTGAGCTTAGGTTTCCTCGGTGTTTTCTTCCAAAGGTTATGAAAACTGGGTCTGAGTCTGCATCTCCAGACAGAATTCTGGAATGATGCAGAGATTTCTATTTCCATAAATAAGCATGCCATTACTATTTCTCTGATGTTAGGAATCCCTTTAAATTAGGTTCATTCCATCATTTCGCAATGATAAATAGGTTTGAAAATTAAAATATCCCCAGAGGACAGAAGTAAATTTCTAAGGTTTAAATGACCATATGGTGAAAGTTCCAAATATCAAACTTCACAGGAATCATATGCCTGAGAAGGGGCATTGCTAGGTTGTGTGTATTTGGGGATAAAATTATTTACATTGGGCCAGGCATTTCCTGTGCTAGTAAATGACAGGGTTAGGAATCAAACCTAGGTGTTTCTATCTCTACAGCCATGCTTTCCTTTATGCTACTATTCCAAAGAGCCCCAGCAAAGATTGAATGATGACAAATTTGGACACGTTTACAGAAACTAACCTCTAACAAAGCTCTCCAGTCTCTGAGTATTTGAGCACCATATACACTACTGGCACCCATCCAAACTGCCAGATTCTTTCCCAAACATAACGTGCTCATCACCCACTTTCTGTATGCTTGGTACCTGCACCCTTATGAGGATGTTTTGGTGCAATTTACACTCCAGAGTTTTCTTTCAGGATGAGGCTCGGTTTGGATAAAATTGTTCCCTGGCTTGGCTTTTTTCCCTCTCCTCTTTTGCTTCCTCCAGGGTTCCTCTTGAAACCACTTTCATAATAAATCCCTTACATCCAACTCCTTGACTTAGGGTTGTTTCTTAGAGAGACCAAGGTGCAACTTTATGGGAGCAATTTAAATGAATGATACTGCAGTTTCCCCTCATTTTACCTCAGCCACTCAATTTCACTTCCATCTATTACCTAGGGAGTTTCTAGCCCTAGTTCATATTGTTTATGTTCTTGAGTTGGTAGGGAGCTAAAGCAGTTCTCTAACCATGTCTTTCAGTGCGTCACACTTAGTTCTGTAGCAAAAATCCAGGGGACTGGTTAATAATACAATGTTGTGGGTTTTTTGTTTGTTTTTCCCTTCATTTTAGTTAACTTGTCCAAGAAATATGTCTCTACTTTCAGAAAAATGGCCATAATGACATACTTTTCAAGTTATTCTCTTTCGGAGATGGTGTAAGAATTGTGACTGCTTCAAATAATGGGACTGATATAGGTGTAAACAATCAAATGTATAGGGCTATACTAACAAAGATATAATTGATCTTTGTATTGGTGTTACTTCAAATAAAGTAGAAATTATAATTGTTGGACCTATTCCATTTTCCATTAAGTAGAAGACTAAACTGGAATAGAGGGATGTAACATTTAAAAAGAATCTTAACAGATTTATTACATCTGAATTAATCTTGCAAAGAAGAAATCAAATTTTGTGAAGAAGAGATCTTGCAAAGAAGGGGTAAATATTACTAAGAATAGAGACATTCATTTCCCTTGCTTATAAATTAAAATAAATAAGCAAATAAATAAATGAGAAAAAATGAACTAACTAATATTGTTAGAAAAAAGTAAGCTTCTTAGAGCAGAGAACAAACTTTCAATTTTAATGGGAAACAGTTTATGAAAAGAAACAAATATTTATGTTGTCATACAAACTTTCTGAAGTCTTTAGGGTTGCCACATTGTGTCACCTGAGGCTATTTTCTGTGTACTTTTACCCAGGAGCACTGAGTCTGGGACTCTTCGAGAATTCTATGAGGAAAGGTGGGGAGAAGGTACAATTGCTAAAGCTTTTTTTCAAAAGTTTGGATGTATTCCACTGTGTATCATTTTCCAGTTTCTAAACAACAGATAAATGATGACATTTTAATAACTCTCCTACTCTCTGCGCTACTGAGGTATTATATAAAGGATTTCACATTGGCTCTTGGATCACCTATAAATGTTTGACAAATGACAATCACTTAACTAGTGTTTGCTGGATGAATTAATACATATAGAAAGGAAGATAGATGGTTGGATGGGTGGATGATGGATGGATACATGAATGAATAGATGGACAGATGGATGAATGGATCACTAGGTAAATGGATGAGGGGAAGGATGGATGGTTGTGAGGAAATATTAAATGAAGTAGCAGAAAGAAGAGTTCTTAACAAAAGATAAAGAAAGTAAACTTTTCTTCCTGTACCTTCTCCTAGAGTCCATTTCCAAATATCCTTTTTCTCTAAGATCTTTGACATCTTTCTGATCAAATGTACTTGTAGATAGGAACTGATAAAACTCATTCCCATGAGAGAACATAAAAATTGACAGAACTCCAATGAGTCATGCAAATGTTTTTGACACTGGCATAATGAAATTTCTTTCTTTAATGTAATGTATTTCTTTAAATCTACTTTAAAGAAAAAATGCATCATCTTAAGTATACATCAAGCTCACTGCAGTATGGATGTTGCACAGCACCAGGGGGGCACTATTCCCATAAGATAAAATGAGAACAATGCCCAAGAGTTTGAAGATAAGGTGACTTGGTTTATAGTTTGGATTTATTTCTATTTTCTTAGGGGCCCAAGGAATCACTATGCAGTTATGGAATGTTGGCATCAGTAAGGGATCAGAGTCAGGGAACATTAAGGAGACAACTTTCCCAACACTTTTGAAAATTTGCTCCACATAGACCTGTCTCAATCCTTAAAAGGGCAATTAAGAAATTGCATAATGTACTGCTTGATGAACAGCTTTACTTAAGAGTATTTGGCTTATGTCAGGTTCCAACCAACTGACCTGAAAGATTGAGAGGGTGTTGCTTTTTAAGTTGTAAATTTATATACTTCACAGAGCTGTAAATATGGGCCCATAAGTCAGGAGCCTATTCACAAAAAAAAAAAAAAAAAAAAAACAACACCCACACACACAAAAAAAACCAAACCAAATCAAACAAACAAGCCAAAAAAACCTGCTACTTAGCAAAAGAAATTGTCAGATACTCAAATTCACACCTACAAACATATCTGACATATCTGGAATACTGCAGAAAACCAGTGAAAACATTTTCCATTTAAGAGAGAAATGAGGCATGGGCTGCTGAAACGTTGGCAGGTATGCTAGGGTGTCCTCAGCAATGTCCATTTGTCTGAGCAAGATCCACTTGGATGGATAATCAATAAGAACTTTTTACTAAAAGGTCTCCTTCCCTTCTCCCCACACATAAAAGAAAAATATCTTTATACATTCACTCCAAATAAGGGATAAGTCGAAAGGGACCTCTAGAATACCAATTTTGGAGAAAGGTGGCAACAGCATGCAAAAGAGGAAGCTTCAAGATCAATATTATTTGTGAGTGTGCAAATATGAGATCGTAATTTGCTTTAAGAAAATCATTTACAAGTACTACAACAAATGTTTGGAAAAATAGGTATCCAATCAGTCGCAGTCTTAGACTGGAGGTGGGGTGTAGAGGGAAGAGAGCCTCTAGACCTTGTCACTGATTCACTGATCCTACTTTCTTTTTTTTTTAAGGATTTATTTATTTATGCATACAAACTGGGGTACAGGCCAGAGGTGTGGGGCAGCAAGAGGGTTCACCAGAGACAGAGTGAGGAGCAGAACAGGCAGATTGATGGAAATACACTACTGAGGGGAGCAGAGGGTGAAGCAGGAGAGGTCTGCCACACCATGTGGGAATCTCCCTGGCCGGGCGTGGAACTAGCGTTGCCATAGAGTGCTTAACCGCTGCGTCACCAGGAAGGCCCTCTGACCCCACTTTCTTTGGGCTGACCCAGCTCTGGGAGCTGCCACCCACAAGCTATGATCAAGAATCAGTCCATGTTGCCTTAGGAGGGAGGAAGGTGATGGAAAGGAAGGTGGACATGACCTTCATGTGGCTCTCCCCTAATTCCTAAGGGCTTTATTTATCAGTGGGGCATGGAGAATACGTATTTCAGTTTTGATATGTTTTTGCTAATTAAAATCAACTGCTTTGGTGTTTACAGTTAAAAGGGAAAACACATTACTAAAATAATCCCTAAACTGTGTTAAATTTTCCCTCCTGATATATAGTGAAAAAAATGTTTCATTTTCTTGAAGATGGGAATCACCTTTATATACTTATATACTTATATACTTAAGTAAACTCATTTATTCAAGACAGGTAAATACTATTGTCTTTACCTTTTCTTTTTTATTTTTCAGATTACATTTTTTAAAACGTTCTCTTTATAGCTCTAGTCACTGACTCAAAGGTGTTTTTTGTTTTTAACAGTCAGTTCATCTGTACTCTGGAAAAGTTCTCAACAACTATTTCTACTTTTGTTATTGATACATATGCAGAACTGACTATTTAGATAATGCTGGAAAGCAGAGAAAAGCTAAATCAAAAACATTTAAGGCAGTGGCAGTGTTGCTTTGCATTCTCGTTGATAGATAATATCACAAGAAGTAAAACAAGGATAGTTTGAAAAAAAGAGTTTAAAATCTACTGAAAATTAATTAATCAAACTCCAAGCACGTGCTTGAATAATTTATCTTTAGAAAGACTTTCTAGCTTGCACCTCTCAGAGGAGAGATAAAACTAAACTACCTCCCTACCCCCAAGTTCTCCAAGGTGCTTGGTTCATCTTTCTCCTGAGTCACGTATTGCTTTAAAAGGCATCCTGTTGATGGTGAATTGATGAGTCATAAACATGGGGGATTAACAGTCCTCTAAAATTAGTAACAATTCAAAATTACAAGTGGGAAGCACCAATTTTTCAAATCTCAAATGTCCATGATGTACAGAGAATTTGCAAGTCAGATTTCTTTTTATCATTTATATTCCATGATTAGAAATATAATTGCTTAAGGAAATGGAACAATTAAAAACTCTCCAGCAGCAATGCAAGTCATGAAGAATGAATATAATAATAATCACGCAAGAAGAATAAAATTATAAGAGTCACTAAGTATTGGGTGCTTACTACGTAACAAGTGACAGGCAGATATGGTTTCTCATCTTTACTCTGAGCAGAAGGCTGGTTTTATCATGCACTGAAAACATATGATGAATAAAGTTCAAAAGAAAACAGCTAGCTATTTGGGGAACTGGAATTTAAACTCAGATGCGATTTCATTTTATATTACTGCAACTACTTGATACTGTAGTCACTTCACTTAAGAATTAAAAGTGGGGCCTCCCTGGTGGTGTAGGGGTTAAGCCTCAGAGCTATCACTGGTTCCATTCCTAATCCCTGGCCAAGGAGCGGACCCATATGACTCAGCAGACTTCTCCTGTCTCTGTCTGCCTGTTGCTCCCCTCAGCAGTGTATTTCAGTAGATCTGCCTGTTCTGCTCCCCACTCCACTCTGGTCAATCCTCTCACCCCCAGCACCTCTGGCCTATACACCAGGTCTTCTATACATAAATAAAAATAAATGTTTAAGAAGAAAAATAATTAAAAGTACTAAAATTAAAGGAAAGATAGTCAGAGGAACTAATATTTATTGAGTGCCATATTTGCAGGCAGTATGTGTATGTAACACATCGCCCGGGGCTCTTCCCATTCAAAAATCAAGCAGCATGGCAGAGGCATTTATCTATGCCCCTGGATTAGTTTACTCAGGGTGGCTATAACAGATCATCATAAATTGGATGTCTTAAAAAAGTTAATTTGTTGTTTCACAATCTCATCCCCTCCTTTTTCCTCCCCATTCCTTTCCTCCCCTCTTCTCTGTTCTCTTCTGCTGTAGAATTCTATGTTCTGCGCTGTGGAGCTGTCAGCAGCGGTGACGCGAGTTCGATGCCCGGCCGGAGAGAATCCCACATGGCGCGGCAGACCTCTCCTGCCTCGCCCGCTGCTCCCCTCAGCAGTGTAGTTCTGATCTGCCTGTTCTGCTACCCGCTCTGTCTCTGGTGAACCCTCTCGCCGCCCCACACCTCTGGCCTGTACCCCAGCTTGTATGTATAAATAAAATAAATCTTTAAAAAAAAAAGAATTCTATGTTCAAGCCTCTGGCAGTTTGCCCACATTTTGGGGAGTTCCTTGGCTTATGGCTGATTACCCCAATCTCTGGCTGTTTACTCCAATCTCTGCCTTCATCTTCACATGGATTTCTCCCCTGGTCGTCTCTCTCTTCCCATGGCTGTCTTCTTATAAGGCAATAGTCATATTGGATCAAGGGCCTGTTGTTGCTAATTATATCTGCAACAACCCTAATTCCAAAATAAGGCCATATTCTAAGGCCTGCTGCTCCCTTCAGCAGTGTATTTCAGTAGATCTGCCTGTTCTGCTCCCAACTATGTCTCTGGTGAGCCCTCTTACTCCCTGCACCTCTAAGCCTACCCCCCAATTCTTGTATGCATAAATAAATAAAAATAAATCTTTAAAAAAAGACTTTAGGGAAAATTTTGTGATTCAATGGAAACTTATGGCTTATCTGATTCTGATACTGAGGTTACAATTTTATAAATCTAAATATGTAACCTGACTTTGCATTTGAGTTGATTGTAACACCTTATCTGTTTCCTCATTAATGACTTAAATAAATATTTAACACACATTCACATTTATACTGTGAGAAACATGGATTTGCTTTTTATTAATAATTATCTTTTAACTCTGCAGAAGCATAATCCACAGTTGATATGAGGTAAAGTGCAACTTCCTCTGGCTTTTCCTTAAGTGGTCCTAACAAAACCACAAGGAATAATTCTCTTTTCTCTGACATGATCTAATAAATATATGAAAATAACTCTCCCAACTCCTCCCTTAACCCAAAGTCTTTTCCACACAATAATTACCTGATAGGGCCTCCCTGGTGGTGCAGCGGTTAAGGGCTGCCTTGTGGAGCTGTCGGCAGTGCAGACGCGAGTTCAGTCCCCAGCCAGGGCGATTCCCACATGGGGCAGCAGACCTTTCCTGCCTCGCCCACTGTTTCCCTCAGCAGTGTATTTCCGTCTATCTGCCTATTCTGCTCCCCACTCTGTCTCTGGTGAACCCTCTCTCCACCCCATGCCACTGGCCTGTACTCCAGCTTGTACACATAAATAAATAAATCTTTAAAAAAAATTACCTGACATTTCCATTTTGTTTTTAATTAAGAAAATAAAATCTCATGTATAACTTTTGTCCTATGTATTTATCACTATGGAAAATTTGTTCATTGTAGAAAAATTTGAAGAAAAGAACAACTCAACCCCTCACCAGGGATGGCCATGGTTAATCTTTTGGTGGAAGTCTCTGGGGTTATTTCCAGTTGACATTTGTTTGTCTCATAGTCCCCTATCATTACAGTGTCCCTGGTGTGGACTGTGTCCTCTTTCACACTGACTTTCCTTTTGTTCTCAATTCATATTTTTGTAAGTAAATTAAGTTGAAATCTCTGCAATTTCATGATTGCCTCAGTTTTTTAAACTGTACTTCTTAGGTTACCCTAGATATTATTCTCTAAAAAATTATTTCCTTCCAATATTCTTAACATGGAGCTGGATGAATTCAATACAGTCTTCTTCTTTTGGTTCTTTTAGGAGAGAATAAAGTTAGTCTAAGCCCCGCTACGTGAAACCTCACTTCTGGGACAACTGCCTTAGATTGCTAAACTTTCTCGAAGACCATGTTATACTTTGATTAAAGCTGACATTTTTAATATATCAAAACCTACCAAGTGCTCATCACACGTTCATCAATCTATTCATTCTGTAACTATGATCATAATTTGTCAGGTTCTGTGTCAGAAACTAAGAATTCAAATGTATATAAAATTATTTATCTAGTGGAGGAAATGACATATAAAATTAGCAGCAGCTTGGATATTCTTTCTAAGATAGACTAAGCAACATACAGGTTTTCCAGGCCCAACTGACTTCCATAAAGGAGGTGATTGTGAGCAACCTAATGACTTCCCTACACAGTCACAAATGATCCCTTCAATAATCCTTTTAGAATTTTGTTAGCACCCATGTCCATAGGTTGGAAAATTTAACTTCTTAGTATTTTTAAAATTCTGGACAACATTTAGCTTTATTTAATCCTTCAGGGTTACATGATCCACCCACAATTATGCAATGATCACAACTTCTATCCTACAAGTTTTCTAGATACCCTAATCTCTTTTCACTTGGATTGATAGAGCTCCTAGAGAAATCAGGGGTGCTATTACTGTGGTAACAAGTGAACTCAGAATGTGAGAAATATTTGTGATGACAGTAAGGTAACAAGCCTATTCAGCAGCCATAAAAAATTTTTCTCCCTTCTCACCATGCTGGAATGGACAGCTGTGATTGGGACAAAAAGACTCACAGCGAGTGGCCCCATATTTAAATAAAATTAGAATACCTCCTACATAGTTTTTTTTTTTGCATCTTACAGAAATCCTGATGGGTATGGTCTGCCTGTTTATGTGTTTTCTTCTGGAAATCACACACTTTCTTCATATAATACTCATTCATTCAACTTCCATTCAACTGCTATGGATTAGTCCACTATTTGAAAAGGTAGAAATTATAGTCTCTTCTCCAAGAAGTCATAGGTATAGTGGGATATAAAGACAAGAAAACTATCAGATGAAATTCAGGGGCAATTTTTAAGTTGAAATGTGCCTAGGGAATTATGAGAGCAGGGTGAAGGGATAAGTAACCTAGAACAGAGGGCTAGTTAGAGAAGGAAATTAATTTCTGGAAGGAAAATCAACCCAACGCTGGCACAGCAAAGCATTTCAGGAGGAGAGAACAAACAGCATGAACACAGTGAGAGAAGGGCAAGAATGTGGCACACAACTCAACAAAAACAAAGCCAATAACCCAGTCAAAAAATGGGCAGAAGAGCTCAAAAGGCACTTCTCCAAAGAAGAAAAGCAAATGGCCAACAGATACATGAAAAAATGCTCAACATCACTTATAATCAAGGGAATGCAAATCAAAGCCACTGAGATATCACCTCACACCTGAGAGGATGGCACACATTAAAAATACAGGCAACAACAAATGCTGGAAAGGATGTGGAGAAAAAGGAACTTTTCTACACTGCTGGTGGGAATGTGAACTGCTCCAACCACTATGGAAAGCTGTATGGCGATTCCTCAAACTGCTAAACATGGAGCTCCCATACGACCCAGCAATACCACTTTTGGGAATTTACCCAAAGGACACAAAAACACTAATCTGAAATGATACATGCACCCGTATGTTCATTGCGGCACTGTTCACAATAGCAAAGGTATGGAAGCAACCCAGATGTCCAAGAATAGATGATTGGATCAAGAAGATGAGGTCCATATACACAATGGAATACTATTCAGCATGGAAAGAAGATAAACACATGCAATTTGCAGCGACATGGATGGAAATAGAGGGAATCGTACTCAGTGAAATAAGCCAGAAAGAAAAAGAAAAATATCGAATGGTTTCACTTATAACAGGACTATAGGGAGGCCGGGTGGGAGAGAGACACTCAGCAGTGGGGGGTGGGGAGGGAGAGGAGGGGAGGATAAGGGCACAAAATGGAAGAGAGGAGAATACAGGGGACCATGGAGATGGATCACGGGTGAATTGGTGGTGGGTTGCCCAAGGGGAATACAAAATGTAAAAGACATAAATAACAATAAAAAAACAAAACAAACAAACAAACAAAAAAACGGGGAGGAAAGAGTACAAGGGACTATGGTGACGGTTCATGGGTGAATCGGTGATGGGTAACCTTTGGAGAATACACAATAATGTGAAAGATATAATTAATAATAAAAACCCCAAAAATTAATATTGTAAAAAAAGAATGTGGCACAGCAGACAGACTGCCATTAGTAGGGAATCTACCTGATGGGGAATATGGAAGATGTAAGGAAGACAATGAAAGATACAAAGACAGGAGCTGGTACAGTTAAGATAAAAAGTTTTGGGGCCTCCCTGGTGGCGCAGCGGTTAAGTGCTGCGCTGTGGAGCTGTTGGCAGCGGCGATGCAAGTTCGACGCCTGGCCGGGGAGAATCCCACATGGTGCGGCAGACCTCTCCTGCCTAGCCCGCTGCTCCCCTCAGCAGTGTATTTCTGATCTGCCTAGTCTGCTCCCCGCTCTGCCTCTGGTGAACCCTCTCGCCGCCCCACACCTCTGGTCTGTACCGCAGCTTGTATGTATAAATAAATAAATCTTTAAAAAAAAAGATAAAAAGTTTTCTTTTCCAAGTTAATAGGGAGTCAGACAGGTTTTATTTTTTAAATTTTTTTAAGGATTTATTTATTTATGCATATAAGAACCGGCATTTAGGCCAGAGGTGTGGGGCGGTGAGAGGATTCACCAGAGACAGAGTGAGGAGCAGAACAGGCGGATTGACTGAAGTACACTGCTGAGGGGAGCAGCAGGCGAGGCAGAGAGGTCTGCTGCGCCACATGGAAGCTCCCCCTGGTCTGGTATCAAACTCGTACTGCAGTGGCTGCTGATAGCTTCATAGTGCTGCGCTTAACCCATTGTGCCACCAGGGAGTCCCAGGAGTCAAAAAGGTTTTAGAGAGAACTGTGTTTCAGAAAGTCATCCTACTGACAATACGGTAGTTAGATTGAAGAAGGTTAACCCTGGAAAGTGAGAGACCAAGGAATGTCAGTGATTGTGATTAAGGCTAAAACACAATGGAACCACCCTATTTAATCTTTCCAGACAATCAGGAGCCCACAGACCTGACACCTGACATCACTACAGTTGGGTTGCCCACCTTTCTATCTCTCCTCCTCATTCTAAGTGGACAGTTCAATCAGAACCCACTAGGTGGCTCTGGGATAATCCAGAATTGATATTGGGGACAAGCTCAGCTTTGGACACAGTGAAGAAAAGAAAACTAAGAAGAGCCAGATTAGTTGCCAGTCAGAAGTGATATGAAACTGGCAGAGTTCCTTAAGGTAGCAATAGAACTTGCCATATACAAATACTCTTGAGACGGAAAAGGGAGCTTTGAAGAATCATGCCACTACTGCAGGTATAAGTCAGCACTCTCCCAGACAAATTGAGATGGGTGGTTCTTTGTTCCCAGTTATCAGCACAGCCCTAGAAAGCTGACTACCTGTTTGCTTCTGTTTTCCTTTAATCAGGTATTTTAATGTTTTCTTTTTTCCCTATACCTTGCAGTATATTGTATATACCCTTTGGGTTATGTTAGTCCCCATTGGTTTGCAGCTAATGCACCATAGTGATCTGTTCTCATTTTTTCAGACAAGGAAACAATTCAGTCACTAGCCCAACTCTACAGAGAACAGTCAAAATTTAAGCCTGTGTCTGCCTGGCTTCAGAGATGGAGATTGTGCCATCCTAGTGCCCTGGACCAGAGTCAGATCTGCAGGTAGAAACCACAGAGATGAAAAGAACTTGTGCCATTTTGGTCACTTTATAAGATAAGCAGTATTGTCACAGGTACTTCTCCTTTCATCACTAGAAGCCTCCTCAGAGCCTATCACAGGCATTGAATAAGACCAGTTTGACTCAGTGCTGCCTTTCTAAATCTGTGGCAGGGAAGTCACAGAGTCATAATTATTCAGAGGTTGTAGGTAGAGGAAGTAAATGGGTAAGTAATTGAAAAGGTTTTGTACATTAAAATACACAGAGATACATGATGAAATAGAATGCAGAAATAAGGAATACTTTGGATAACTTCTCTCATTTGGCTGCCTGAGGCTTTGCCCCCCTAGAGAGTTGGCGGGGGGAAGGGACTTGTATTCTTTCTGCTTTATCATTAATGGTAGGGAGTTCCTCAGAAAAGACGGTATGCTTTTTAACACAAAATGAAAGAAATACACTTCTACTATAGGAATTTCAAAAGAAAAAAATAGTACAAAGAAGTAACATTTATTTCCCTGATAGATCAGTTTGGTGGCAAGGAAAGAAAGAGTTGTCAGTGATGAATTAGTTTTTGGGAAATAACGGGTTGTCCCATTTAAAAAAAAAATCACATACTTTTCTCTTAGAAATTATTTTTAAAGGAACTATAGATCAAGCTTTACACAATTGTGGGAAACAGCTTGAATTAGTGATTACCTTGAATTAGCAAAAACAAGGGTCTGCAGACAACAGTCGGCTGGCCAACAGTCTATTTTTGTATGGTCCTGCAAACTAAGATTGGTTTTACATTTTTAAATGGCTCAAAAAAAATCAAAAGAAAAACAATGTTTTGTGACACATGAAAATTATATAAGATCCAAATTTAAATGTTCACAAACAAAATGTTATTGGAACACAGACATGCTCAATAGTTTACATATTGTCTGTGGTTGTTTTTTGCACTAAAACAGCAGAGTTGATTCCTTCAATAGAGACAGGACGGCACGGAAAGCCTAAAATATTTAATGCCTGGTGCTTTACAGAAAACATTTGCCAACCCCCAATCTAAATCTTTAGATTAGGAATTTAATTACTTTCAAATAACTTACAGAATTCCTCCATCGCCTGTTTTGATGAAAAGATAAAAATGATTTGTAATTGACATTCTATTTACATCTTTACGAATGGCTACTGAGCAAAGGTCTAAACACAGCTGGTAAGAAAGCATTTTATGTACTGTCATTCACATGCTTATTTTGCTCAGTAGTTTTTCATAGATGTCAAAAGGTTAACTTTAACCCAGGCCTTATTCACATTCCCTATCCATTCTCCTGGGGCCTGTTCCCTGTCACTTGTAATGAGTCATGAATCACTTCTAAGAAGACATCAGGACCTTGGGACCTCACATTTGGTCTCCACTTTTACCCCATACTTGATTAGTACTAATTTATCTTCCCAAACAGATAAGCTTTTTTATTTGTTAACATAAAACACAGAATACATTTCTCTGATTGCCAAACTGAGACTTCGAGTTGAATTCCTGCACTGTCTTTCCAGACTCAGCATGTTAGAACATTAAGATAAAATTTATTTCAATGGAAATACATTTGGAACTGATGATACCTGGAAGGTTTACAACCAAGGCATGGAATTGTGGCATCTGCCACAGAGATACCTTTATTTCCTCCTATGTAGAATGCACTTACATTAAAATATTCAAAACACATTCAAACTAACCTACCAACATTCACTTCCCAAAACCAGAAGTGAAATATTCATTTAAATATCAGACATTCTTATATAACATGGTCCCTTAACAATCACCATGCCATTATTTTGATTTCCAGCAACCTGGGGCTAATATGTTCAGGGTGGTCAACTGAAAAGAAAGAACCTAGAATACATTAGTCGGCTCTGCATCTTTAAGGTAGTTTATATGAATTTTTTCAGATTCAATACACCATATCTTCTTAGACTTTAATGATGGTTTATCTTTTTTGATTGCCAATCATTAAAATGAACTGATTTTTACTTTCTCTCCAAAGATTTTCATCAAATGCAGTTTATAAACCCCCTGGATTTTATCCCTTTTCCTTGAGAAAGCAGTAATTTTAAGTCTCATCGTGAACATGATTTAAAAGATTTCTGCAGGAAATATATGGAAAAAGAGTTGCAGGATTGTCCATCTCAGAGACTTATAACTTGCTGGATATTGCCACCTCATCCAAATAGGAGAGGTGACTAGCATAAACTTATCAGACACACATCAGAAAGGCATGTGCAAAGACAGAGGTAAATGCCATTTCTCTGAGGTCAGAGACTCCAAGCCTTAAATCCAACTCTGCATAAATGTCCCCAAAGAAAAACTAAAGCAAAACATGCATCCATGTGATGATGATGATGATGATGATGATGATGATGATGATAATGTACCAAGGTGAGGGATTCAGGAGAGGGTATGTGAGCTGGACTACTTATTCCTATTTTTATCCATTAAGACATGTGGATTTAATGGTTGATTTATTTGGAATTTCTTATATCCGTCTTTGGCAGGCATTTGTACGGATACAAACTGCGACTTAGTTCTATGAATACAAACTGGATTTATTTAGTTATCTGGGGTCAGTAAACATGTAACATGCTTTATAAACTGATATTGAGCGAGGAAGAAACTGCATCAGAATGGAAACCGAGTAATAATAAACTCAACTCAGAGGTGGCATATAAGGCCCCTGCTCATTTGTGTCTGTCCAAGTAGGGAACAGTGCTGACTTTAACCCCTTGTCTATCCGCAACTTCACAGTGGGCATTAGTCACATAGACAGAAATGCAGGAACCTTTTCATTTATCTTCCATTTTAATCTATTTCATCATATTGTCAGCCACTGTCATAAAATGACTTCTAAAAGAGTAGTAAATTGAGAAACACAGCGAATCTTCCTATCTGAATACAGCTAGCAACCAGATATATACCTTGTTATCAGACATGACTGGGAAAAAAGGACAAAAATAGAGAAAGAAGCCAACAAAGAAGCCAAGACCAGTTTTGGTAACTTCATGGATTAACAGAAGACAACAGGCTTCAAGGAGCCCGGCCATAGCTGATAACCTCTGCTGAATCCACGGGAAGTAAAGCTCCCTTTTTATGGCTCATTTTCTGGACATTGTCCAAGAACTAATTCAGTCATCAGTAGGAGATTGCTGCTATTTTTATTCAACAACTGGAAAACTACAAATAAGGAAAAGAATTCCAAATATGTGCCTTAGCCATTGAAATTGGGTCATTCAAATAATTTCCTCAACTTGAAAGCAATAAGATATCACAAGTAAAAAGATCCAAAATTCGGATGATTTGAAAAGTAAGAAATTCCAGGCAATGGGAATTAGCTCAACTAAAATTTGAGCTCAACAGTCACAGGAAAATAATATAAAAGATAATAAATTGCTGTCCATTATATACAGAAGCACTGTAAGAGGACAGGCTCTTGGTTAGGCATCCTGGAAATATAGGTTTGTGAAGACGAAATCATCCAGAGAATTGGGAAGTCCTGGCACATGTTAGTCCCATTTAAGTTTCAAATGAAAAACACTTAATGCTCAAAGAGGAATTTAATAAAATAAGCCACATGGGCTAAACTGATTAAACCTGTGTAGTTATTGAAAACAAGTTTGAAGAGATATATGCACAAAGATGAAAAGATGTACAAAATGCTTTGCTAGATAAAATGAAGCCAGTACAAAGCGCAATGTGAGATCCTGTATAACCCGTATAAGATACTGGTTCAGAAGAAAGATATTAGTGGAAGAACATGAAATGCAACAACAGTCTAGAATTTATTAATAGCAATATACTAATGTGAATTTCGTTGTTTTAGTGAAATGTATAAGGTTATATTTGATGAAATTATTAGAGAAAATGGGTTGAAGGGTAACTGGAAATCTCTGTACTATTTTTTCAACTTTCATGCAAATGTAAAATCATCCAAAGATAGTTTATTTAAAAAAAAGTTCTTAGAGTATGGATAATACAAATAAAATGTACATAAAATTAATAATCTATGTATGTACAATAGAAATAATTTTTTTTATGATTTATTTATTTTATGCATACAAGCTGGGGTACAGGTCAGAAGGGTGGGGCGGCGAGCGGGTTCACCAGAGACAGAGTGGGGAGCAGCAGAGGCAGATCAATGGAAATACATTGCTGAGGGAGCAGCAGGCGAGGCACGAGAGGTCTGCGGCACCATGTGGGAATCTCCCTGGCCGGGAGTCGAACTCGCGTTGCTGCTGCAGACAGCTCCACAGTGCAGTGCTTAACTGCTGCGCCACCAGGGAGGCCCATAAATAATTTCTTAAAATATATATATGCCCAACTCCCCATAGTGGTTGTCTCAGAATTGATGATATCAGTGAAACGTCTCTCATTTGAAATATTTATGTTATGAAAGATTTTTTAATGAACGTGTATTACTTTTAGAATCAGAAATACATAATGTAATAAATGTATTTTCATGGCTATTTTTGTTACCATAGTGGGGAGCAGTGCATTGCAGAGAAGTCACAGAGCTTAAAAGTAGAAAAACAAAATAAGGCAGACTCTGCCCTTACTGCAGAGTTTGAATTATTAGTCACTATATGATACTGTCTTCTGGATGGGGCAAAGATGGTATTTTATTTATCACTGAATTCTGCCACAATGTCTAGTGCAGCACTCACTGTGTCCTAAGCAATCGATATGTGTCTATCAATTACAATTGCATTCCAGTATGCACATTCTGTTTCTAACATAAATGCGATAGACTTTCCCTTTATAAGAGCCTAACTATGTACAGCTGATTTCTCATATGCTTCTTGATTGCACTTAGGTACAAATGCATCTTTACAGCTTTTGAGGGTATAATTAGGAGCTGGAGAAAGAACAGTATTGAATTCAAAATGAATAATGCCATACAAGCACAAAAACATTAAAATCAAATTCTAGCCTCCTAAATCGTAACTTGCTTTGAAAAATAGTAACATGAAACTCACGATAAAGCTTCATTGAAACAAAACTCAATCTCACTGCTCTAAATAATAATGACTGAATATACATTGGCTATTGTATGTTTAAACTATTTGTATCTGATTCAACCAGAAAAGGCCCTGACTGATTTTTTTAAGCTATTGTTTTCAGTTCATTGGATAAAGAACCAAAATGTTTTGTTTTTTTATTGGAAAATATTTATTAAAACTAAAGGTTAAAACCTTGCTTTCATTCTTGCTCTCCTGAAACACATATGGATTCTGTCTTGAAATCTGAAAAATGTTATTACTTAAATGTACTGTCTGACCTTTTCATTCATTATTTCCACTCACAAGATGTTTAACGGGGCTGTCAGGCTGGAGGTCTTGGTTCCAAGCTCCAGGGTGAATAAACTCTAGCACTAAATACAATCTCAAATCATTGGGAATGCAAATTATTGGAAAGATTCAGAGAAAAGCTGCATGGAATTATTAAAATGGTAATTCTCGAAAGGGTCAAGACAATGGTGTAGGTTTTGTGTTTGTTTTTTTTTTTTTTTTTCCTTTCTTTCCTGGCAAAGAAAGCTAATCATTGTTGGTAAAAAAGATGAATTATGTCACTTACTTTCCAAAAAATACATTGATAAAGGACTCTGAGGGCATTTCATAGAAGCTATGCCATGAGTGGTTGAAAATATGAATAGAATCTACATAGATCAATACATTCATCTGTTTTAAGAACTTGGAAAAATATGAAACCACATATAACTACAAAATATAATGTGAAGAATGAGCAAAGCATTTTCAGAAATCCTTCATGTTTCTGTTCACTTGTCTTGTTTAACACTTTCTTTATTAGTGTGTAGATTATCACAGAACAAAGAGTTTCATTACATGGTATTAAAATAATACTCCCTATATTTATGCTAGAGCAATTTCCAAGATTTCCATTCCTCTTCTACTCTTTCCCTTTCCTCCCATTCCTGTGCAATGGGCTAAAACAAGGTTGTTGTTATTTTATTTTTCCTGATCCTTATGCATCAGTTTTTCACATATTTTAAGCATACCCCTAATTACCATAAGTTGCTAATTATTATTATTAATAATTCTTCAGGAACTAGCAATGTCTTTTTATCATTGTTCTCATTGTCCCCTCGTGATATTGAGTTCCATTCTATCCATATTCATTTATTCAACAGCTCTCTAATGTGCCCTGACCATGAGTCAGGCGCTATACCCACAATTTTTCAACTGCTTTTTACAGAGCATCTGCTATATCTATTATTACAGTTGTTACTTACAAAGAAATATCACAAATCTTGCTTGAAGTATGTTAAGCATAAGTGCATTCAGAATTTGAGAATTAAGACAGTATACTTTAAATGAAAAAAGTTTTAAAGTACATGTTAGGTATTCTATATATAGTTCTTGGGGGTTCTCAATACTTTAGTAATCTTATTTGCAGTAACATAATGGGGCAAGGTCATTAATGAACATTCCTCAATGGCTCATTTTATATTGCATTACAGCCCAAAGAGCATCATTTCCTAGTATTTCGTATCATTTTTCCTTTAGGTAGCTACTTCACATTTACTTATGAGGAAGTTCATCCCTTGCCTTTCACATCCCTGTAAGTTATTCGTTTAGTGCATTTTTATCTTGCTGACACCCAATAACATGTATAGCTCTGTGTCAGCTTTGAAAAGGTCCTGAAGTTTCATGATGCAATCTCAAGCAAAGATGAATTCTGTTGAGGTTAAATAAAACACCACTGACCACAGTTTTCAAACCTCAGAATTTCCATTTTATCTCAAAGTTTTGTATAAGAAATAAGAATAAGAAATAAATAATAATAAAACATAATGATAAATAAATTGAACATGGGTGTGTTTAAACTCACCTTTCTTTTAGTTCAGATCTCCATTTGGAAGCATGCTAATCTGTTCCCCTCTACATCTCCCCTCAATGACATCCTTCCTAAACTTACATTTCAAAATACCTCACAGTGCCTGGCACACATTATGTGTGAAATGAGTTTAATGAAATGAATTAAATCTTATAATTAATAATCCCATCTCTAGTGCAAACCTAATTATTGTTGATTCACAATAAATTAGTTTTATAAATAAATATATATGTATATATATGTATATATTACACTGAACAAGACAAATTAGATGGACAAGAAAACTGAACATTGAAATGATCAAACTATATAAAATAATGAAGGTCATGAATTGTAACACATGCCCTCTTTCTGGTTCACTGCCTGGGATAGGAGAAAGAGAAGAGGAAAAACGTGAAAACTTAGGATGCACATAGGGAATAAACAGAAGCATTATGCTCTGAAGCTCAGCTCTCTGAGATGAGAAACTGATCACCTTATACAACGATCTATCAGTCTGCTAAGGTATCTCTGCGCCCCACCCTCAGTGATCCAGGATGAGTAGTTTTCAGGACAGGAGAATAGAGGAGGAGGAGAGAGGATTTACTATAAAGTGTTCACAGAATCAAGTTCTTCCAGAATAGAGCAAGGGCAAGACAAGTAATATAAAAGAGGGAAGTGAGCCTGAATTTCTGGGAGACACTGAAGAATATAGTGAGTGTATAGCAAACAAGCACAAGAAAGCCTGTTCTGAATGGGCCACCACTCTTATTGCCATAAAGGAAAACAGATCAGTGTCACCTTATCTTTGTATGTTTTTCAGAAGTCAGAGTCCATGTTTGTCTGCAAAAATATAATTTTTAAATATTGGCATGTAACAGGAAATGGAACCATCATGCAAACACTGTGGAATTAAAAAAAAAATCTTTTAGCTGATTTTGGCTAGTGGCTGCCACTGGGTGACCTCTGAATGAGCACCCATTTCTTTAAATAAGGGGTCATTAAATTATGGCCTTTCGTTTAAAGCCAGATCTCAATTTCTTTTGTAAACAGAGTTCTTTTGAAACACAGCCATTCTTGATCTCTTAAGTATTATCTACAGTTGCTTATGTATTATAATGGCACATTCAAATAGTTATGACAGACACTGTCTGGCGCACAAAGCCTAAACTATTTACAATGTGACACTTTACAGGAAGGTAGCTGATTGCCCCTGCTCTAAATATTCCTTGTTCAGCCACCGATGACCAGTGCCAGGAATAGAACTTTTGTCACTACCACACACAGTAAAAGACACTCTCAAGTGAGAGCTTCTTCACTGGAGAGATTAGATGAAGCCCATACCCAGCACTTAAATTTCAGGGAGTTCCTGGTCAATAGTTCTTGTCCAGACTGATGACCTGCAGCACTGCATGGGAAACAGCAGAACTTGTCCCATGGAATGATAGAGCCTATTGTCTTTATTTCTAAAGAATACTATTTTACTAAGTTAAATTAAATGACGACAAGATTGGGCAAATACAATTCTAAGTCCAAACATGTTCACTTTATTAAATTTCCATATTGTGTAGCAAATAATATCTATTTTGGGAGCATATCATTCCCAATATTGCTACCCACAACTGGTTCTCTATCAGAGATACACTTTAAATACTGTGGTTGCTTCTTCTACCAGGTAAACATATTTACCTCCCGGGGCTATGGAAGACATTAAGTCCTTCGATACTACCATTTTTCCCTACTCTTTTTTTTTTTCCACTTTGTACAACTAAATACATAATAGGAGGTCTTTTAACCCAGGTCCTTAATTATAGTCCTTGACCCACAGGAGTGATGCAGTGAAAGCTCAACAATATGAAGTAGTTAATAATAGGCTGTTGCTTTGTGTCAGTCTGAAAGATAATGTTCTCTCTATGGGAAGCAGAACAAAAGGGAAAACTCTTAGGGTCTTTGGTAGGAGGGGGCCAAAAGAAGGTCAAGTTTACCTCCTTCTAATTCCTGTCTGGTCGATCTTTATCCAAGTGATTGTGCCATTTAGTGTGAAGTGCTGTAATCTCCAGAATGATCAGGCACGTCTGTTAAAATGAATACTATTAATAATAACACCTCGCATTGATTGAGACCTTACTTTGTGCCACTCACTTTTAAGTACCTAACTAAATTATCTAGTTTATTCCTTAACAACAACCCTATGAAGCAGGTACTATCACTATCTGCATTTTATAAACAAGGAACGTGGGAACAGGGTATTAAGTAAAAACACATAAAATCCCAAAGAAATGAGAAAAGACCTATTTGCCCCATGGCTTATCTTCTGCCACACATTCAAACATGATTTGCCCATGAGGATGCATAAACCAAAAGATATTATTTCCACATCTGAACTGCTCCCTTGATCTAACTTAGCCACCAAAGTCACTTTCAAATTTTGCAGGCTGCTAGAATACAATTTAGCATTTTAACTAGTTCAGGATGTACTAGTAATAAAAAGAAACATCCAAACTGGCTGGTGAGGCTAAGTTTTCCACTACTAAGCAGTTTGGATAACAAGGCATTTTTTTTTAATGTTTATTTATTTTTGTGTAGATGAAATGGGGTGTAGGCCAGAGGTGTAGGGGTAAGAGGATTCACCAGAAACAGAGTAGGGAGCAGTACAGGCAGACTGACTGAAATACACTGCTGGGGGTGTCAGCAGGCGAGACAGGAGAGGTCTGTTTTGACATGTGGGTTAGCTTCCTGTCCAGGGATCAGAGGCAGTTGGTAAGGGTGAATGCACTGAGACTTAGCCCCTAGACCACTAGGGAGGAACTTAACATTGAATTTCTGTGTGAAAAAGTTAGAAGTAGGACAAAAGGCATTAGGGTTTAGAGCTAGGAAATTTGCTTGAACATAAATGAGTCCCTTGGTGCTCAAATGCTGAAACTCATTCATGTATCACATCTATCTTATCAAAATGCTTTCCTACAACTGATATCACCAGGTATAAAGAGAAGGACAAGGATGGACGGTGCTTTTAAGCCCATTTGGCAGATAAGAAAGCTAACTGTAGATACAGAATGGATGTGTGAGCTGTTTGCTGTCATGTGATAATTAGGGGAAAAGCTAGCATCGGAAGTTCAGACTTCTAATTCCTAATTGCACACCCTATTTTTAGATGGGAAGGCTTCAGAGTTATTGAAGACATCACATAGAAACCCTGGATGGAAAACTCAAGATATGGGAATTTTCATTAATAGGTTTCATCACTAAACAGCTACAATTCTCAGTTTTTGTATAGGCAATACTATACACTTTCCATGGTTTATTTTTCAAAAGTGAAGACAGAGCAGGCTATAGGCTAGGACCATTGTGGAAACTGCTACCGAGTCATGAGGGTTAAATGCAGGAATTCAGAGTATACATTCAGAAATGCCTAAGAATTCGAGAGAACAATTTGATATCTGTTCACTTTAATTTTAAAAATTAGGGCTTGCATTTTTATCTGTAGGTCCTTATAAATTGATTTTATTAGTTACAGATTTAGATTTTACATGAAATTGGAAATCAATTACATTTAATTTTGAATATGAAACAATCATTATTTACTTCTCATAGCTGAGAAGGTTTAGAGTAATTTGGTCAAATCTTTGTGGGAAAATATTAAAAAAAATTGTTTTTCTCATTTAAAACAATTTTCAGATGTGAACAAATAAAATTTAAATTATATCAGTCCGTAACCAATGGGTAAGTATCTTTAAAAATCTACTGATTAGAAGTTTTTAATCTAGGAAATTATGCAAGGCAAGAAATTTGAAAATGATGCATCTGTTTCTAAAATCTTTATAGAAGTGGAGTTTGTTGAAATAGATCTATTTTTCTTTCTTAAATGCTACCTTTATTCATATCTGTAATGCTGTATATGGAGCCAAGCTTCTTCCAATACAAGCAAGAATGGAAACTTTCAAATTTTGCATCGATATCTGTTTGTGGAAGCTTAAATTATTTTATTTAAATAGCTTATGCAATATTCTGTATCCATAACACATTGCCTGAATAAAATTGTTTTCAATAAACCAAAGTTGCATAATAATTAGATATCAGATATCCATTTCTAGTGACAATCGAATTTGTTTTAGGTCCTTACACATGAGAGATTTTACCAATTCTCAAAGAGGCACATTCCAGCTTTGTAGCTATGTTAGAAAGAACCTATCTGTCTTCATAGTTCCACCGATATGTCCAAGAGCCCAGCAAACAATAGACAAAATAATTCTACCTCTAACTCTCCTTATACATGAAAGCCCTCTGGAAACTTGAATGTAAACATTAGGTTTCTCCTTTGCCTTCTCTTTGTCATTCTAAACTTACCATTCCTTTAGCTGTTGCTTACAGGGCTTGTCAACTTCAGAATTATTGACATTTTACCCCAGATAATTCTTTTTGGTTTTTTTTTTGGGGGGAGGATGTCGTGTGCACTGTAGAATATTTAGCAGCATCCTTGTTCTCTATTGAGTAGATACCAAGAGCATCTCCTCCTTTCCATCCCTAATCACAAACACTAAATACATATCAAGACTTTGCTAATGTCCCCCAGGGATTAAAATCACTTCTATTGATATCACTGTTCTAATAAGGCATTCCAAGAATAGGTGCAATGAATGAGATCCCAATAACAGTCTGGGGGAAAAAAAGGACCTTTTAATAAATAATAATTCCCAAATTAAAACTAACTTTAATCTACTAGGGAAAATTAAATATATCAATCAGTTTTTATTTACCATTAGTAAACACTTAAAATAATCAGAATCAAAAATACAAATTGTGCATTTTAATTTTTCTGTTTTTTAATTTTATGGCTTGAAGCAGTGTAGGAAATCATCCTGCTCCCCTCTTGGTTCTTCTAGAATAGTTTGAGAAAAAGTAAAAAATTAAAAAAGAAGTTTGGTAACAGCATGTATACCTCACCTATACGACAAGGGAGAGACCCAGTAAACTGATAAGCTCACCACATGGCTTCAGACACTATCTTAAATAGCTTAAGACAAAAGTGGTTGAAGGGACAAAAAAGGGAGGTCAGTTAGGGAGTTTACCAAGAAAGGCACTATAAAGAAAGGTATGCAGATTTATGTTTTGCCTTCTCCATGGAAAAGAGATAAGGAGATTAGGTCTTCCAGGTACAATGGGAGAGACCCCCTCATAGAGTTCACATGAAATACATGTTTGTTTGTGTGTTTTTCCAAAGGTAATACACCTCCAATCTTCTGTTTTCATAGTCGCTCCCATGAAATCAACCTTTTCCCAAAAAGCTATGTTTTGGGGGGGCAGATCTTTGTTCCTCTAACATAGCTTGCTTTTAAAACTTTTTTTTTTAGCACTAAAAAATATTCCCTCGTCTGAATGTAATGCAGTTATTTATCCATTTACCTACCTATAGACATCTTGGTGACTTCAAAGTTTTGGGAATTGTGAATAAAATTTCTATAAACATCCATAAGTGTAGATTTTCATATAGACTTAAGTTTTCATCTCCTTTGGATGGCAAGGAATATGATTGTTGGATTGAATCATATGGTAAGGGAAGTTTAAATTTCAATCTGAAAAGCTACATACCATGTAATTCTAATTCTATGACTCCAGAGAAGGCAAAACTATGGAAACAACAAGATGAGTTTCCAGGGTTTTGTGGGAGGTTGGGATGAACAAGTGAAGCAAAAATAACTTTCAGGGCACTGAAAATACTCCGTAAGAAAAGGTCATCATACATTTATCCAAACCCACACCAAGAGTTGAACTTTGATCTAAACTATGAACTCTGGGTAATAGTGATATGTCAAAGCAGCTTCATCAATTGTAACAAATTTATTACTCTGGTTAGGGATGTGGATAATAGGGCAAGCTATGTACATGTGGGGACACAAGATATGTGGAAAATCTCCATATTTCCCTCTCAATTTTGCTGGGAACCTAAAACTGCTCTGAAAAAAAATTAAGACTTAAAAAAAAAGTATTAACTTTTCAAAATCTGTTCTTCTAAATTATGTGTGTGTGTGTGTACACATGCAAACATGCAACACAGATATCAATCTTGTCTATTCCTTATCAGTACCATTACAATCATGCATTCCTTCTTTGAATTCTCCAGACAGATAATGATACAACAGGTGTATATAAACTCTACACGAGACATTTTATAAGTCCAATTTGATATGGTCGAAGTAGTAATTAGTCTGTCAAAACAGATAACTTTTTTTCCTTTTTTCTGTGTGAGAAATGTAAGATTTCTTGCTTTTTTTATCTGGAGGTGAAAGGCCTTTTTACTCCCAGATTAATAGATAATCATCTTCCTCTATGAATCCTGATAGCATGGCTACTGTTATGCAATTTTCTTCTTGAACAAGCACAAATCACAAGTCCACCCTCTGAAACCAAGCAAGTGAATAACATATAATTAGTTGAATTTCATTTTTTGGAGAGTATGCTTTCTTTTTATTCTTTGGTCTTCCCACTTCATTCCTGAAGAGGTTCTGCTGTTGTCTCAGGCCAGGAGATAAGAAGTGAGGAAGCGTGGCTGTAACACTATCAACAAAGCCACTTACGGATCTGCTGGTCTGGGTTTCACTCCTTATTAATAGGAAAAATGTAAAGGACTGAGCAAGGGACAAAATATATTCTATAGTTCTTAAAGTCTTAAATACATGTAAATGATTTAGTTGTGAAACTATTACCTAGGAGAAATGATTTTTTTTTTTATTTCTTAATGCCAATTACTTCTTTGACTTTTTGTTTTCTTGGAATTGACTGATTATCACACTCTGACTCAAAGCCCAATTTTCTGTAGAGTATTGAATCATTATTTCACCTTTTTACCTGGAGAAGTTAAAGAGGAGAAGAAATCAGTAATTGTATAAAGCTCACCCAATATCTGGGCTGTGAGGAGTGCGTGAAATGTGTTTCTGACAAGGCATATTCCAACTGACATGAATATGAGAAAGTGTTCCACCCCCAAGTGCCAAAATGTTTCCAGCTGACTTCCCAGCTACCTCACACATTTGCTTCTGCCTCCATCAGGGTGAATCAGTTATCATCTGTGGTCATGGGTTCTGCTAATTAAAGTAGAGAGGTGCTAATCTCAAGAATGACACTTAGCTCAGCTCTCACTAGGCAGGTGATGTAAATGAAGAGGAAGGTAATGCCCAACATGGCCTCATTGTCAGGAGGATTCTTGACTTGAGAGGAGCAAATGCCTGCCCCATGCTCCCTGGGGGCAACTCCATCTCTGCCTTAACATTTTTCCAATTATGGGAATGTGGCCCGAATAGCCATAGTTGATTTTTTTTAAGAATATTACAAAATATGTTTTTTTTTTTTCCTTTTAGGATCTCCTGTATTTTTAGCTCTTTGCAACCAACCAATTTCTTTCCTAACAGCATACAGGGCAACAATTTATAGACTTGATACATTTCCTCAAGTGGCCTCTGTAATCCACAGTCCGCCCCCTCAAAGGTTTGGCATTTAGTCATTTAGGTTATTATCCTAAATTTAAGGCAGTTCAGCAAATGCATATATAAACAAAGTAACTACATTGGAGAATGGCAGACTTCAAAGTACCTAATCTGTACCACTTGCAGACTGGGGGCATTCAGTGCAGAGTAGTGATCATGCCCCAACACTCCTCAACCTGTAGGATCCTCATCTCCTGAGGAGGGAACCAGATCATTTCAAGCAGTGGGAATAAAGAAGCACAACACTAGGTCAGGTTTTGGTGCTTCTGGCTGCTAGCACAATGTTGGGTGAAGTACAAAACGGAATATTTAGTATAAGCTAATACAAGAAACAAATATTTAAGGAAGGGTGTAGAGTAGATGAAGATTGTTCAGGCTTTTGCACTATTGGTCTCTGTGGCTATCACCTGCGACCTCGAATGCAGGAGGCACTTGGGAGCGTGGTGTCGCAGGGAGCACCAGAAAGCCCAAAGAGCGTGAAGATTTGCTGGGGGCTTGGAAGACTGTCAGTCTCCTGGTCCCCTGGCCCCCCTGCCTGCCCTGCACCTGGTTGCCTCACTACAAATGGTATAAGGAGATCATTATAAGTCTGAAAATTCCACTGAAGGCTCCAGGGCTCTCCTTCGCCCGTTCTGTATCTGGTTGCTGGCACTACAAGGGCTTTCTCCAAAATTTTGATTGGCTTTGGGTATTTAGAGAATGGGGTATTTCTAATTTTTTTCTTAATCCTTATTATTATATTCTAATTTTCCTAAAAGGAAGACTCATGTAATATGCTTTACAAATATGGGCCCTTCAAATTCTTGTTTAGATGAAACTTTGGACATTTTGAAGACATCATGTGACTGGACGTGACCTTGCCAGTGAGAGCTTACTTAGATTTATTTTACAATGGATGTAGAATTAGGAGGAGAAATTATATTTTGATGTGTGTGTGGAAGGGAGTGATTTCTTCCCTTCTAGGAGATGAGATTAATTATAAAAGACCAGGGCAGTATATCAGGGTCATAGAGATTTGGGTAAAAAATTGTCAGAAGCTGGAACTCCCTGGTGGCACAAGGGGTTAAGTCTCAGCACTAGATGCTATCTGCAGCCACTGCAGCCCAAGTTCAATCCCAACCAGGGAGTTGACCCACATGGTACAGCAGACCTCTCCTGCCTCAACTCCTGCTCCTCTCAGTAGATCTGCCTATTTTACTCCTGACTTTCTGATGAATCCTCAACACACCTCTGGCCTACAGCCCAGCTCCTGTATACATAAATAAATAAATCTTTAAAAAAAACTTTCTAGAAGCTGGTTTCAGGAACCCAACTCAGTCCTGGAGATGCCTGAGCAGTCAGTTTTAACTTTTTCTAAATCTTTTCATTTTCTATTCTTGGATATCAACAATAGAAAATATTCAGAATCATGATTATGGGTGTTTGAATATCCTAAGTGAAAAAGATATTTCTAAATAATAAGTCAGATGCCACAGAGATGGATATTTAATTTCTTCATCACAAAGCTCCCTTACTGGTAGTTCACAAAAGTGGGTTCAGGTTTTTATTTTTGCATATTTTCTGGCCACTGCTGAATTTTTTCAATTGAATGAAGATGAAGAGGTCAATAATTTATAAATGTGCATTTAATCCTAGTTTTCTCTTAAAAAAAAAACCCAAAAACTCGATAATCTACACCACCTGGCCCACCTCCTGGCACAACCAAACTCGGCTCCAGTGACGGCATCATGTGCCCTTTGGATGACAATTTCTCTGGCGCCCCCACAGTTTACTTTTAATTCCAGTGCTGGAGCCAAAGGGTAAATGGGTAAATGGGTAATCCCCATTTACCAAGACAGATTTTTGCTGTTGTTATTTTTTAAATAGCAGAGTCCTATTTATGTTTCTATCAGAGGGAAAAAATTAAATGGTATATCAAAAGGGCCTTATGCAACAAGAAAAAAATGGAAAAGAGATATTTCCTTATGTAAGTGAAGTTACCAAATGACATAATTAACTTCCCTTGGCATTTGAAAATTTGAGTTTTGCTCTGAGCCTGAAGACCCTCCTCCTGAAGCTAGATTGTCAATGAGAATAGGAGTGGATATTCCATAGTCAAAACACAGTCCTCTATTTGAACAACACCATACCTTATCCCATAACATAATAGCAAAATAACAGTAAGAGGTGTGTAATTCCTGACTTGGAATGCTAAGAGATAAAATTTTGGATTGCCCACCGATTCTAATCTAGCTGATAGTATGCCGACATTTTCCAACCAGAAGTTGAACTATTTCCTTCCGAATATTGAATATAAAACAAGTAAAATGCGAAGGCCTTATTTTATCTAGACAAAGACCGAATGTAAAAATGGAAGGGCCTTCCCCAGTGCTACCTATTAAAATTTCCCAAGGAGCCATGAATTCCCTGTTACTAGGGTAATCGTCAGTGGAAGACAGGCTGGCTCAATAGTTGGAAGTCTCAGCAGGAAATTAAAATTGCAAAACAGGAGTAAAACTATGGTATGATTTTTGTATACTTGGACAAAAGCAAGGAAATTGAATATTGAGATTTTTGTAGCATTCTTCCCTGGTGGTATGGAATTGAAGAACACAGTTTGTCATTTATCAGAAGATCAAACCTAAGATGATTTAGCAAAATATTCCCTCTAAGTCAAAAATATCATCTAAAGACAAAAATACTAAATCTTAGAGAGATGCAAACCTAAGCAAATGAGTGCACTTAGGACTAAGGTCGGCACTGCCCCTCTCCCTGTAGGCTGGGGAATGCTAGAGAGGGGCCAGCAGAGGCTTATAAAACAGAGGACTCAGGGAAGGGGCTTCTAATGTCCATTCCCTCTTTCTCAGGGTTTGTTGACATGGCGATGGCCAAGAGTAGGATAAAAAGATATTTTAAAGCTAAAATTGAGACATATTGAGAAGTGAGTGAAAACCTGAAATCTCTTTAGCTCAAGGGCTCCTCACCAACCAACATCAGAGGCCCCTTGCCTACCTCCTACTTTCTTCCTCACCAACCCACACCCACTCCTGTGCCTCAGCTTATGACCAATGCTGTAATAGCTTTTCTGTGTTCACGTGCCAAGATGGTTGACAGAAGTGCTGAACTTCACAATGAAACCCAGGCTCTGTCCCTACATCCCAGAGTCACCAAGAAGCCAAATAATTATTATGTGTGGTTCTTGTTAGTCTCTGAAGTTCATCAAGGAAGCTAACTCTGTCAACTCTCCAGAAGCTGCTCTTTTCAGGTGATAGTTTTTCAGCTGGTGGGTTTCAGACATCAACAATTAAATGCAACAAAGTCTCTAATATCTGAACCATTTTTTTTTTCTGGAAAAGCATCTACCTTTACAGCAACTGATATTCAGCAACCACTTCCCTGCCAGCAACCTGACTTTCCGCAAGTCACACTGGGAGACACAAGTCTATGAAACTGTTATCAGTCACATGCTGGTTCTGGCTATTCGGGCACATAATGAACTCTTTGTATGTCTTTCAATGAGGTCCTAAGACAGAATATACATCAGTGCAGCCTGGAGATGTTAGCAAAATGATGAAATCTCCAGAATTTAAGAAAAGAAAGGAGAACGGACTAATTCTGAGATAAACCAAGGGTGAGAATCAAACCTCTGACAGTAGAAGACTCTTCAGTTATCACACCATCTTGGAGACAACAAATCTGCCGGGTCTCGCGCTGACTGAAGGAATGCAAGTCACCAGTCACTGAATGGCAGAGGTGGAAAACTTAGCTCTTATTTTGTTCAATCCTGTTTTTGGTTTGTTTTTTTTTTATAAGATTTATTTATTTATGCATACAAGCTGGGGTACACGCCAGAGGAATGGGGCGGCGAGAGGGTTCACCAGAGACAGAGTGGGGAGCAGCACAGGTAGATCGTCAGAAACACTGCTGAGGTGAGCAGTGGGCAGGGCGGGAGAAATCTGCCTGCCATGTGGGAATCTCCCTGGCCCGCGTTGAACTTGCGTCGCCGCTGTCGACAGCTCCACAGCGCAGCGCTTAACCGCTGCGCCACCAGGGAGGCCCTCAATCCTGTTTTTGTAGATGATCAAAAAAAGCAAGTATTTATCTAAAGGGTAAAATTCGTCATTATAAGCATAATTATTGTCATCAAGATTCACGCTACTAAACTTTAACTGATCACTTATTAACAGACAGGCCCTCTGCTAAGCACTTGATACATATCATCTCAACACTATATTGAACTCTAAGTCTGCAGAGATGACTTCTAATCCTAAAAATAGCACACTGTGGGAGTAAAATCCACCTCTGTGGCCTTGTTCAGACTGTTTAAGTCTTCCAGTTACAAAAGACTATCTCATGTTTATGAGTGTGAATAACATTGCATGGAACTTGGTTTTTGTTGCTGTTGCTTTGTTTTCAAATGGAGCCCAAACTTTAATGCTAAGTAGACACTGAATGCAACTAGTCTATTTTACTTTATTCACAAGATTTTGCCCTAGATGACTCTTGTTTTTTTTTCAAAAGTCAAACCTGTTTTCAAAATATAAAATCACATTTACTAGGAATATTCAAAAGAATAAGCCACAAGCTCTTGCATTTTCTCACAAGATGTTCATGGATTCTGGTAACAATGGAATAATGATAGCAAAAGTATAAATCTTTCCATAGGGAATATAACACTTGTGAAAATATTCTTCGTGTGTGTGTTTTAAAAAAAGAAGAGACAAGTCAACATCGCATTGTACAATAGTTTTATCTTCTTAGATATCAGAAAATCTAATTTCTTAGAAACAATGACTCTCAGAAGGCGTGCCCTAGATTGTTGAAGGGAAGGTAGTTTTAAAAAAAACCTTTGATTTGAACCAATTCTAGATTCACAGGAGTTGCAACAATAGTACAGACAAGTCTTCGGTACCTATCACTCAGCTTCTTCTTACAGAATTATAGTACACTGCACAATCTAATCAGATAGCCTAGAGACCTGACTTGGTTTTCACCAGTTTTTACATGCAGTCTTCTTTTCCCTCCCTCCCTCCATCTCTCCCTTCCTTATTTTTTCCCCTTTGATGTCTTTGTGTGTGGTGACAGAACGTTTTGGAGTAGAAAAGTGTATGGAGTGTGATGTAAAGCTCAGTCTGAATCACAGCTTTACCATGTACTTACAGAGATACTTATAGCCACTTTGAGCCATTTTCTCTCTCCCTATAAGATGTCTCCTTGTGTTATTTGAAAGAATTCACAATGAGCTAATGAGTGGGCATGAAGTGGTGGTCACAGGTGAAGATCTTTCGCTAAACTGTTGGTTTACAAGGTGTAAAATTTCCTCTCATGTTGGTTTAGAGATATAATTACATTGTGTGATGCAGTCCCTACTTGAAAGGTATTTGCTGATGATTTATTAGGAGGCGAGAAATGTAGTATATCCATTATACTGACTACACTATTTTCTTTCTTATCTAAAATATGTCCTTCCTTGGGGAACCCCAAATTTATAATCTTATTTTCATTGAGGTCTTTGATAAAAATCCTGCTGGGACCTAAGCAAGATAACATCAGACAAAAATAACATCCTGGCTGAACTCACAGACAAATGCTTTGGGAACTGTGAACACTTTTCATGTATCAATCAAATGCACTTTTCCCATCTATATGTGAATAGTGCAAGTCAAAGTAAGAGTTTCTGAAAAACTACCTGAACAAAGAAAATTTTAAAAAAGGGATGCTTATTTTGAAAAAGATTTCTATATTTTCAAAAAATTATTGTTCCTAACATAATTAAAAGGCTCTCCTAATACCTTTAAAATCACTGGGTATGTTAAAAAAAGGGACTTTACCAGGTATCCACTCTTTATAACTTTCCAGAAACATGGACATGGTGCACTTTACTTACTTCATTAATATTATTCATTCATAAAATTAAGAAAGGTAGAAATGGAAGAAAACAGGACAGGATCTCTGTATGCTGCGTGGGAAACAGGCATAATTTCTTTTCATTAAATCTTCCTTTTTCTCTGAGCATTTTATTTGGATGGAAAGCTCTCTGTAAATCACCTCAATAAAGACTAAATAATGCCCTCCAGCAGGATTCAAATTTCCATTACTTTATACACTGAAATGGTGGCGATGAGTTTTCCAAATCAATATTACAACAGAAATGTGGCAATTACAAAAAAGGTACAGAGAAAGAACACCTAAGAAGTTGCTCTCTCATTCTATTTTTGGAGGGAAAGGGCAAGCAGGAGCAACTAAAGGAAAAAATACAAACGAAGGCAGAGTTGCAGATGACACATGGCCCAGCATGCTGATGATGAAAACACACACTAAACAACCATGAGACACATTATTAATATTTCATATTAGAGAGAAGGTGCTCGCTTCCTTTGTAGATAAAGAAAATAAAACCCATCACACCATATTGCAACAGAATATAACATTCAGGAAAACATTAGTGAAGGCTCGAGCTTATTAAACAAATGAATAGCTTATTCTAACTGCACCATAAAATAAAAATTAAATTATAAAATGAAATTCTGTGGTTTAACATCTTTTCTAATCCACCGTTTAAAAGAAAGAAAGAAGTTAGGAGAGAAGGAAAAGAGGCCTGGAGGAAGAGAAGGAGAAGGTGGAAATGATTTCTTTTCCTTCCCAATATTGGCCACTGTGAAGGGCTGATATGCCTTCCAACTACATCGACTAATCCAAAAGCTTGGGAGCAGCATATGAAGTGAGAGGAAGATCCTCTTTGTCAGTTTTCTCCATGCCTTTCAGGGTATCCAAAGAGACACCTGTTCCTGGCAACATGTGCCAGATTTCTTCAATCTGTAGTAATTGACATCTTTGTCATCCAGATCCCAATTTTAATGGCTCTGTAACTGATAATACCATATTAGGGAATTACATCAATAAACACTAACTGCAGAATCACTAAATTTGGACAACGTAATAAAAATGTTCATAACTCATATTTGGGGATTATTTGAGCATATGTGCTAAGATTATATCCCTCCATCACACAGTGCATATATTTATTTAACATTCTCAGGGCCTATCATTATGAGTCATTGTGGCTGGTGCTATGGTTGAAAAAATTAACTCATCCAGTCAATATTTATCTAGAACCTATGTGAGTATAGACACCAGGGTTCAATAGTAAATAACTCACAACAAGGTTGCCTATGGAGCACACAAATTACTCAAAACCCTTGCTTTTAAGTACCTCTCCTCTCATAGGAGTAAGCAGACAGACCTTTAGAATAAATAATTAAAATTTAGTGAAATGAGTATTTAGGAAGTTTTAAGCCACGGGGGCAGGATGGAGGGTGGAATTCAGAATAGTTAAGGGTAAGAACTCTGGACCTAGAATGCCTGAATGCCAACCGCAGCCTTGCTACTTTCTAGATAGCTGAATAGTAGATAAATTAACTTCTCTGTGCCTCAGTTTCTTCATCTATGATATGAGATTTATGCTAGTACCTTCTTCATGTGATTAAATGAGTGAGTGTTAGTAAAATTCTTAAAACTGTCCGGGATGTAGGAAATGCTACTTAAGTGTTGCTCCGTAAATAAGGTGTCACATTAAGATGATAAAGAAGCATGGTGCATAACAATATAGGCATGGGAGGGCAGGCATTAGTAAAGAGGAAAAAATCTATAAAGCAAACATTTCTAGCAAATATTAGAATTTCAGCTACCATTGCACATTATTTCTCCTGTTTTTTAAGTCCAGATTTCTTAACTTACAGTGAGAAAACAAGTACAAAGCACTTATCTGAGAGTCCATCATTAGCAAGAGAAACCCATGGAAAGAATTATTTGTTATGCCTGACCTGAATGTATCCATTCTACTGTCTGAATCACTTTTAATGCAACATCTGCTACCCCATGGATAACTTGTTGCCATGATGAAAACTTCAAGAGCTTGCAAATGATTTAGATAATGTCATGATCAACTGATGTGTCTTGGAGTAATCACTTTTTAGGCAAAGTGCCAGGAAATATATCCTGGGTAAATGTTTTCTTCTTCCTAAGTTTGTCTCATTGTCTATAAAATAGCAACATCAATATCTATTTCAGAGGACTATTCATGTATTTAAATTCAAAAACACATTGGAGAGCTCCACAACAAACTTCATCAGGTAGAATCAGAACTCATTTTTATTGTTATCCACGTTCTGGAGACCCACTTGCGGGAATGGTTGATCATTTGAGCAGCCTGAACATGAAAAAAAACCTAAAAACTCTTAAGAAATCACTCCTCATAATTTCATCTGGGACAAGAAAAGAAGAGCTTAATGGCTCCCTGCCTGTGTGCTCTGTAACTTATCTAAGGGATAGTCATTGTCCTCGACTAATCTAGGCCTTGACATTATTTAAAAAATTACCAATACCTCAGAATGTCCAAAGTACCACAAGAATGAACAAAGGAAGTCAGCCTGAATTAGTGAGCATTAAGTGTTTTATTTTTATTTCCACCTAATTGTATGTCAATTCTACTGGGTAAAGACGTAGAAAAACATGAACGCAAAAGGAACATGAGATAAAGCAACAGCTAAGGGTACCATTAGGGATGATGAATTGAGCAGATTTGTCAGAGGGACTTAGTGACTGGCAGTAAGAAAACATACTGGAAAAGAGGTCAGAGATGGAAGCATAAACCGTCAAATAAGCAACGCTTCTCAGAGCCAACTTGTAGAGAACCAGATAAAAGATGAGAAAGCCCGAGAAGATCTGGAATAGGAGCCATAGAATTTGGAATAATTAGAATGCTAGCTAAGTGGAAAGGGAAACTAGAATTATGTCAGAGCAAAGGGCAAACACTTCACCAGAAAATAAGTAGGAAAGATCAAAGAGAAACCAAGGTGGAGAGATAGGATGGAGAATTTATAAAAGGCAGACTCGTGACTCCATGACAAGAAAGGAAACTGAATATGGAAGAGACACTGTCGAGGATAACACTCAGAATGTAGACACTGGTTCCTGGATGCTTGCCACTGTGTCTAGATGTCTTTTCAACCAGGAAAACTACTCTCAAGATTAATAGTGACTTTTTAGGCTGAAAATTGATGACCCAGCAGATCTTTAAGCATTAAAAAAAGGGAAAGGAGGGAAAAATGAGAGACAGACTCATGTACTTAAGTGAAATTAGCATCAATTGGAAAACCAATGACTAACCCATCTGATTATTCCCCGAAAACTGAATGAATAATTGATGTTGCCTATAACAGACATAATTCAAGAAACAGAGACTTAAAAAGAATGAAAACTGTATAAATACCTATATAGCCTCTAATTCAATCATTATAGCCTAGACATTTCACATGCAGATCTCAAGTTCCCTAATGTGAAGCAGCAAAATGTTTCAAGGAAAAATAATTAATCTGAAGCCTGAAAATTCTGAGTTCAAGTCTCAGCTTGGCCAGATACTGATATGTACAGGCTTAGGAAAGTATCTTTATCAGTCTGATATTTGTTTTCCTCAATAATAAGTCAAAATGAATGTGTAAAAATTCCAGCCTTCCAGATTTGTTTTCCTAATACAATGAGATCCTGTTTTTAAACTATTTAGGCTGTATTAGGTGCTCACTTAACTGTTCATTTCTGGGATTTCTGCAGCTGGCCCTAAAGTACATGATCTGAGTTGCAAATATAAAATAAGTGGATTGATTTTTACATAACAAAAGCATTACTAAAGCTCTTATTGCACAGTTGGTGATGTTTTTGCAGGGTAGGTGCCCAGGAAGGCTATGTACAAAACTTAACCAACACACCCCTGCTGACAACACTCACAGCTGGAGCCCCTCTTCTGGAACTGCTGGACAAGCTCAGGGCATATTCCTTTGATTATCTACAAAAGTGGAAAATATTCTTCTGTGCAGGGGATTGACTTCTGGAAAAAGTAAGCACCATTTGGATTCAAGTTCAGAGAAGAAGATCTAGCTAAAGTGTGACCACAAAGCGGTGAGACTAATTTTCTCCTGTGACTCCTAATCTAGTTGAGAAGGCATTTTCAAAGACATTCTGGATTCTATGAAAATAAAAGCACCAGTACATGAAGATAGCAATTTGAGAACATTTATTCATCACTGAATATAGACACTGAAATAACTGCATGTGTATCAGTATGGGAATAATTGAAAATACTCACATTAGAGCTACTGTTAACAGTTACAGCCACCAAAAATAATGAGTTAGAAAAGCCTTTCTCAAAAAGTATTCCTGGATCAGCGCACTATAATATTGCCTAGGAACTTGTTAAAAATGCAAATTCTTTACCCTTACACTAGATCTACTGAACCAGAACTTCTGGGAGATAAGGTCCAGCAATCTATATTTTAACAGCTCTAAGTGATTCTGATGCTTGCTAAAGATTGAGAATCACCAAGTTAGAGAGGTAACTTCCATTACCTAAAAAAGGAAATGTTCAAGATATGTTAAATAAATAAAGCAAGTTGCAAGCAAATAAGGGGCATTTATAGATTGTGGTATATTAAAAAGATGGTAGGTTTTTGCCAGACTCTTCAAGTGAATAGAACTGATGATGGTGGGGTGAGGATAGATGGGTAAGAGGTGATGATGGTGCAGGGAGAGAAAAGAGATAAAGGGAGGGAAGAAGGGAGGAAGGGGGGTTAGAGAGGATTTGTAAAAATTGCAGGGAAGGACAGACTTACTAACTGCTTTTCTCATACTCTGGCTTTTGGTTAAAGCCAACCTTGCATTCCTTTTGAATTCGTTACTCTTCTGAGTGTTAACCATTCCCTTCGCTTCTATTAAGATCCTTTTCCCTCATGTTAAGATAGAAAGAGCAGTCTGCAAGTGTGCAGAAATGAACAGGCTATAGGCAGACTTAATATGTATTATAATTCTCCACAGTCCATGCAAATATCTGCTGGCTAAATAGCTGTCACTCAAGATTAGGGACAACATATGTTGCTTTCAACATTTCCAAAGAAAGGAAGACTGAAGATTGACAGCGGTTTCCAGGAGGACCCGTTGACAAAGACAATTTCTTTTTTTCTATGCACAAAATATAAAGAAGTTAACTGAGCTCAAACCTGACATATGCATAGAGTCTAAACCAGATTAAGTTATGAGTGAAAAGGATTGCATTTTCATAGATGTCTGGAAGTTTGGAGATTCTCTGAGTAAACTGTGAGCAGAGGGAACCTTGTGAGTCTTCCAGCACCTCACACCCACACCCAACCTTCCAGCACAGGCAACCCACTGAGAATGCCCCAAGTCATTGCCTGATCAACAGTTCTCACACACTGGCCCCCCACATTCAGCCAGGCCTACAAAGACTTGAGTACCTGTATGTAGGAACTGAATGGTCTTTCTTGTGGGAATCAAAATCAGGTGGCAAATAAAGGTCAGCATAATATACCCAGGGCATACTCTGCTGGTGAAAAAGAAGTGACTTTCCAAACCACAGACAAGTTGGGGGTGGGAGAGTAAGAAGATCAGGATCTATGTGGGGTATCTTAGCACAGAAGAAGTGCATTCCATGTCTGGATCCCAAGCACTAGGCAAGGCAAAGAGGAGAAACTGCAACAGACTTCCTTTTTAGTTTTTTTTAAAATATTTATTTCTTTATGCATACAAGAGCTGGGGTACAGGCCAGAGGTGTGAGGGTTAATAGGATTCACCAGAGACAGAGTGGGGGGCAGAACAGGAGGATCTACTGACATACACTGCTGAGGGGAGCAGCAGGTGGGACAAGAGAGGTCTGCTGTGCCATGTGGCACAGCCAGGGAGCTGGCTGGGGAAAGAAATTGTGCTTCAGTGGCTGGCGATAGCTTCATAGGCTAAGACTTCACCCCTTGCACCACCAGGGAGGCCCTCCACAGACTTCCTTAACTCCTCATTTTATTTAAGGTCCTTCTTCCCTGACTACTGCTTGGGTCCGTGTTCTCTGTGAGATGCTCTTAGCATAAGCAGGGATCATCGCTTATTTTACTGAATTAATATATGTACACATTATTTGTAAAACCTCAGCTTTAAACATCTCATTCCTGTCTGTTAACTTAATCAAATGTCAGAGTGGCCTGTGGTCCCTTTGACCTGCTTTCCTGTCCTGTCATGGCAGGAGTTTCTCAGCCTGGTGGAAGCACCTGAATTTTTCTAATGCTAGTGTCAGACTCCACCTCATAGCAGTTTCATCAAGAGTGCTGGGAGGAGGTGGGGTTGGACAGGCTGAGTATTTGGAATTTTTTAAGTTTCCAGAAGATTCTAATATAAAGACAGGATAGACATCTACTGAGCTGGCTGTAATCTAAGTTGCAGGATGGAGGATTAGAGCTTCCTACTTGTGGCTGAAAGAGGTGAGCTTCAAGGTCCTTTCCAAATAGAAGAGTCAGTGATTCCCAGAAAGCAGTCAACTACAGAAATGATTTTTCACAAATACTAGTGGAAGGGATTCTTCAAGGTTAAAGAGAAAGGCTTTTGCAAAATGAATTGAAAAATCGAACTTTTTTATCTAGACAATTTCAACCAACCAAACATAAATATAAATATGTATTTTGTAGTTATGTCAATAATCTAATATTTTATAGCATCTTAATTTGTTACATTTACATAAATTTATTTTTTATTGGACTCAGGGTCCCAAATATTAAGTCTCTAATTTGACACAGTTGACTTCTTCCTAAGCTTTACCTAACTCCTTTAGCTATGAATAAATTAGGCTTCAGTAGTCCACATCTGATTAATAGACACCAAGTCATGTTAACTGCAAAATACATCACACTATGAATAACTGAACTACCTAAGTTTTTTTCTGACAGTCCCTCAGTTCTACCAGAGGTAGAACTGTACTAAATAAAATTACCCTCAATATTTCTAAGAAAAATCTCAAATTTTGATTTATTTCTTCAAAGCCTTAGAATATAGTTAGACAAAATGTGCAACTTGTCTCTGCAGCTTCCATTACAAGTCCCTTGGTACTTGTCCAGGACAAGTGGGCAGGCATTGATTCTTCCTCTCCTCCCCTGCAATCTAACTTCAACTCCAGAAGGAAGTAGCAGGGGTGAGGGAGGGAGCTGGAAGACATCAGTGAATTTCATGGGCTGAAGCAAGTGAAAATTTTTATTTATTTATTTATTTACATATTTATATTTTTCATCATTGTACATTTTTGTACAATGTTTGCTTTCTCCTTGCAGGTGAGGAGTTCATCCACGCCAGTTCATCCACGCACCACCAGTTTATCCACGCACCATCACCATAGTCCCTGGTGCTCTTGAAATTTTAAGGAAGTCATTTTCCACATTTTCAAAAACAGGTCACCTGTTTAGGTCTCCTCAGCAGGGGTCAAGGGGGCTCAAAGGGCGTCTGACTTTTAAACAAAATGAACGTAAGAAAATTGTAATGGGCAGGAAGTATAACCAAGAGAGACAAGGAGGGGAAGTAAGCATTAAATGCTTTGAAAAAAACAAAACAAAGCCCCCAGGATCATCATATAAAGGTTTATTTGAAAGAGAAGAGAATGAAGAGGAATGTGATTTCACCCATTCCATGGACCCAGGGTTTACTCTGAATCCATTCTGTGTTGGAGCTTGGAAGAGATACAATGAAGAGTCTGAAAAATCTGAGGTCACTATGATAGTTTTAGAAGGCCAAGTATGGAGCTGGTATTCTTCCTATATTAGTAATCAATTCTAATATGAATAATAAATACAGTGCATTGTGTACTTAAAGGCCAGTATTGTACTAAAAAAGCTTTCACACATATTTTGTCAGCAAATTCCACAGGCATCTGGCAACATATATGTTCTTTTTTTTTTTAAAGATTTATTTTTTATTTATGAATACAAGCTGGGGTACAGGCCAGAGGCATGGGGCGGTGAGAGGGTTCACCAGAGACAGAGTGGGGAGCAGAACAGGCAGACAGTCAGAAACACACTGCTGAGGTAAGCAGCGGGCGGGGCAGGAGAGATCTGCCACGCCATGTGGGAATCTCCCTTGCCGGGCGTCGAACTCGCGTCGCCGCTGTCGACAGCTCCACAGCGCAGCGCTTAACCGCTGTGCCACCAGGGAGGCCCAACATATATGTTCTTATTGCCAAATATCTAAGGAAATTGAGGGTCAAATTATTTAAGTACCTTTTCCCATGTCATCCAGTTAGAATTAATTGGCTAGGTTTTCAAAAACATATCTAGCCTATGCTAAGCCCTGGGTCTTAAACATTTATTTCATTTAATTTGTAATTTGTAATTTATTTGTAAAACACTGAGAAATTAAAATATTTTATAGTGCTCACATAATCAATACTGGTAAATCACAAAATCTATAGGCTATTGATAGCTGAACATCATGCAAAGTGACCTTGTTCTGGAGTCCAACTACCCCAGGCCATTCCCTTGTTATTCCAACAGCACTTCCACTGCCCCCCACAGGAGTCTGAGCACTACTGGCAATTGGGCATTAAACCTGCTGCAGAGCACACAGAATGCAGGGCAGTTGAAGTGCAGGGATACCCAAGAAGCCCCACTGAAAGGAGAAACTTTCCTCCAAAAAAACACCCCCCAAAAACCAGTAACGTCTCATTACACATAGTCACGTCAGTCCACACCCAGAGCAGGGCAGGGAGTCTCCAGGGGCTCAAATCATCAATCTCAGAGCCTTCAAAAGACTGTTACAATGAATGAGCCTCCCTGGTGGCGCAACGGGTTAAGCGTGGAGATGTTCAGCGGCTCTGGCAGGCGTGAGTTCGATGCCTGACCAGGGAGCTTCCCACATGGTGCAGCAGACCTCTCCTGCCTCGCCCGCTGCTCCCCTCAGCAGTGTACTTCAGTAGATCTGCCTGTTCTGCTCCCTGCTTGTCTCTGATGAATCCTCTCACACCCACCCCCCCACACACCGCTGGCCTACACCCCAGCTTGTATGCATAAATAAATCTTTTTTTAAAAAAAGACTGTTACAATGAAGAAAGGAACTACTCCCATAATAAATATTAAGTAGTAGAAGTATAGTAAACTTCTGTAAGAAGTTCATGAGCTAGCTTGTTCAAGTTTACCTTCAAACTTTACCTCCTAGCCACATATGACCTTCCTTTTGCTATAAAGCCACTCTGTGTCAAAGGTCATCAAGGTTTGTTTTGATGACTAAATGCACATAGGTACTTAGGACTAAAGTGGGCACACAGTATGTATCTGGCCACACGATTCCTTCTCCCCGTGTCTGCTATTTTTCCATTAGACATCCATGCTTAATAGGAAATACTGGCCCTCTCCTTCAATCTCCATTCAAAATTTAAAATTCCACTTAAAATTCAAAGCTGACATGAACAGCTCTCATTTGCCACCACTGTCTTTGTATGAATGAGTCTGTCACTCTGCTCCCTTCACTTTAATAAAGACAGAACCTATCAGACTATATTTCATCCTGGAAGATGTGGAAAAAGATCTACAAGGAAAAAAATGTCTTGCTAAATCTGCTTCTTTTACACCACAAAGTCCTTCTCAACCATCCCAATGATATATACAGTCCTTAGGTGAGCCCACTCCACCTTGCAATTACTAGCTGGGTAAGAGTTTCTCTTCATATCTGTCTTCCCAACTCTGCCCCTGAGGTCCCACTCCAGACTTATGTGATGCGCTTCCCTTTTAGACATATGCATATTCAATATACGAGTGCACTTCTCTGATTTCATTATAGTTAACAAGAAGGCTACCTCATAATCCCCCCCCCCACCTCACCTAAGCATGCCACTATTCATTCACAAGGTCTGTGGCTATGAAATGAAACAGGGCGATCGCTAACACGGAAGGGGACAGACTTGTCCTTTGGACCACCTGCTGCTCTAGGGATGTGGCCTCTGCCTTTCAGCTCCCCTTTCTGAGCCTCTGACTCCTTTTCTGTGAAAAGAGGGAACTGAGCTCCCCCGGGACTCCACATCCCCTTCTGGTATGAATATTCTCTGATTAGATCTCACAGCCTCCCTGTTCTCCTTCTGACCTTTAGCTACCAGCCTTCCCAGGGTTAGCCCATCATCAGAGAGGGAAGAACTGACTGCCCGCCAGCCTGGCCACTCAGAGCACAGACTCCACGGGGAGGCTGGCAATGATCAAATGCCCAGGGCTGGCCCTGTGCCATATGTCAGCTCCACACACTGTCTGAAAGGCCACAGCTGGAGGCCTGGGGAGACCAAGTGTGCCGCATGCAGCCCTGCAGAGCTAACAAGCAGGGGCCCAGGGCCCAGGGCCCAGGTGCCTGCCCTCATTCAGCCTCTCTGGGCTCTGCTCATCTGTCTCCTCGTCTCCCTGGCAGAAGCTCGGGACCCAAGGAGTTGAAAAGGACTAAAAACAAACCAAAAAAACATTTTGACATCCCCAATGACAAGGTGTTCATAAATAGCGGATTATTACCAAGTGCCAGGCACATGCTGTCTCCTTTAATCTGCAAAACACCACCTTAAGGTCAGGCTGAGGTCTCCCTATTCTGCATATGTGGAAGGTGGAGAGTGTGGGGAGGTAGTTTAGACACATAAAGTGGTACCCTGACAGTCTGAGGCCAGAGCTTGCTGAGGTGAATTCCGTACTGCTCCCTCACCCCCCAATCAGGGCCTTCCAGAACAGCCTGTCCTCCCTTTAAAGCAAAGTTCTTCCTACAACAAGCAAAATCTATCTCCCTATGGCACCTCCTCAGTCCCCCTTTTATTTGATCCTCTCTCAACACAGATAAGACACTCAATCCAATCAATTGTAATATTTTAAGATAAAGAATAATTAGACCAGATAATAGTAAACTATGTGGCTTCGCTTTTGTTCTCAAACAGCCGCCCTTGCCAATTTGAAGGTAGCTCGATATGTTTTTCACTTTCTCTTTGCCCTTTCATTTTTCTCCAGCAGCATGTTAAATATAATCCAGAGCTTTGACAATTGTGCAGCTAATTCCTAAATGATTGAAATGATTTATTATTCTGGTCAAGAAACATTCCTACAGAAGCTGGGACAGCTGGTAACTGCACCCATAGAATGGGTATTATTTCATTACACAAAAGCCTGACATTCAGTGGAAATCACCATCAAGCAAAATATGGGGGTGGAGAATAGAAACATATCTTTTGATTTACATTCAAGTCAGAGGATCAAATCATTCTGGTTGAAATTATATTATGTCCGACTTCACATTCTCCTACACAACTCCTGTTTTTCGAGACCTTGTATTTTGAGACCTTGTGATCCCCCGATAGAAATATGTTCTGTGGTGTTCTCTATTTCAGCAAGTTGCTAGCTCTGGAATGGTTTCCTTTCTCTGTCTTGTTTTTCTGCTTTGTTTGGGTTTTATTTTTAACTGCCACTGTAGACCTAAACAGAATTTACTGAGCACAGCACATACATGGAAAACTCAGTAATCAGGAAGTGGGCAGAGAATGCCTGTTTTGAATGCACTACGTTTGCATCTACTTCACAGTGAAAACTTACACCAACACTGCAAATCAATGCACTTATGTCTAATCTGCCACCCACTCATATGTCTCTCCAGGGGTTACTGTCAATTCTTGTCAGACTCGGTCATACCAAGGCATGACCAGTAATGACCTGTACTGGGCCTACTCAAATTTGCACAGACCCTCAGTCAGGAAAAGTTGGACAAAGGGACAAAGGATATGTTAGGTGATCTAATCTCATGATCTTTGGAATGGCAAATTCATTTGAAGGCCCTATACTTGCTATCTGCTGTGAATTTGACCCAAAGGGCCCATAGGAACATTAGGCAAGAGCCCTTTAACAAATACCTACTGAGCTGAGTGTACCCAGTCTGCCTCCTGAACCTTCAAATAGGTTCCAGGTTTTCAGTTTCACTTCCAGCTCCAACATAGATAGGAACAACTCCAGACCTTTATCCTATTTCTTCCCCTACAACCTGATTGTCACACTCTTACGCTTCCTCTCATTCCAACTAATACCTTCCCTAGAGATTGGATATTCTCGCTCTATCCCAAGAACAAATTTCCCTCAACAAAAAGATATTCTTATTATATCCCAAGGATCTTGGGTCACTATGACTCATAATTCCAATATCTACATTCAAATTCTTTCAATGCAAATCAAAATCAGCCAGGGTCAAACCTGATGATTTGAACATTTGACTCTTCTCAGGGATATTGTTTAAATGGTTTTCCCAAGTCCTAGTGCCACCAGTGTCTCCTCTTTTCCCCTGTGAACTTCATGAATATGTGAGGGAGCTTGCCAGATTCAGGGGTTCAGAATATGATTCGGCTCTGGGTGTCAGTTTTGCCTAAGATGGTAAAAGGTGAGAACAGCCCAGAGGAAGTCATTCATTTTGGCAATCAGCAACATGAGACCTGAATGCTTAGGGAAACAGATGGAATTTTATAGGCCAGTGGATTTAAAATCATTGAGCATACAGCTACTGGATTATAGCCATGCCTTTAAGTATCTCAGAAACAAGAATCATGTTTATTTAATTCACCAATATTTATAGCACCCAGAAAAATGCCTGACAAACCAGAGAAACTTGATGAATACTTGTTGACTGAGTGAATGGATGGATGAACTGGAGTCTACAGCCCATCACCATGCTGTGAACAGGCTCTGGAATTAGATAAACCTAGTTCTGGACTCTGATTATATTATGTACTGGTTGCACGGGATAGGGAAAAATAGTATAACTAAAGCTCAGTTACTTTGTCTACAAAGTACAAATAATATAATTAATATATATATATAATACTATAACATAACATAACAAAACATAGAGAAGAAATGTATTTCCCCAAATCAACATCATAGTCCTAACTCCAGTACGAATAGGATGTGACTATATTTGAAGATAGTGCTTTTAAAGAGGGAATCAACATACAATGGATCTTAATCTGATATGACTTATATCCCTATAAGAAGAGGCGATCAAGATATAAACACACACAGAGGAAGGACCCTGTGAAGTCAAAGAGAGAAGGTGATCAGCAAGCCAAGCAGGGAGGATTTCAGAATGACATGAAACTTCCAGTGTGCCTAGCTTCCAGAACACTGCAAAAGCACATTTCTGATGTTTAAGACTCCCAATCTATTCTAATTATTTTAGCAAAGCTAGAAAATTAATACCAGTATTTGTGACATCTGATGGGATGGTTGCTATAGCATTAGTATAGTACCTGCAACATGCTAAATTCCAGATGCACTTTGGCTATTGTCATTATTAGCCATATATTGAATATGCTCTGACATATAACTACCCTCAAATATCAGATCTTGGGATTTGTCCATGTCCAAATTTCATTTTTACCTTTCTCTTTATGCTTAACTTTAAACTGTTACATGCTGATTTAAATAAATAGGAAAACATTTTTGTTTCCATTTAGACTAAAAAACTAACATCAGTATGAGAGTATATATAATTCCTGAACTTGGCTAGGTTTTCCTTAATTTACAAATAAGGTCCTAAACATTTTCCCACAACTACCTCAAATTTTATCAACTATTTTATACATATAAAATTTGAATTGTTGCCTAATCTCAAAGAGTTGGGAGTTCCAAATTAAGGGGTCAGACTATACATTAAGTATGAGGTCTGGTGAGTGGGGTTGGATTATGTATTAAGTATGAGTTCCAGGGAGTGATTCTCAGAACTCAGTCCCCTGAGACAGAGCTAGGTCCAGTCAAGCAGAACGTGGTAGCAATAGCTATGCAGTGTGGCTGTGAGGAGAGGGGTCTGCATAAGACCGGACTCCTTCATACTCTATTCAAAGTGGCACGGACTACTACAGGAGATTGAGAAGGCCATTCACAGGACAATGCCCCAACTATTTTCAGAGAAAAATAAGTGGGATGCAAATATTTCTTCCAAAGTGGGAAGGGGAAAAACACTTTTTTTTTAACACTGACACCTTAATGGTCAGGAGGCTATTAATGAAAACTCGGTTAAGACAAATAGACAAAAAGACCATAAAGCAGAAATAGAAATGCTCCTCTCAAGTTTCATTGCTGCAAATTATCATCCAGACCTGCGATTCTATTGATTTACCTGTGCTATATCAAATTTTAATCACCATAAACCATCGACTAATACAGACCTGCCACCAACAAGTGCCCTTAGCAGAAGACTTTGATTACTTTGGACACCTCTGAAAAATTTTTAAGACGTCTATTCTGAAAGTTTGGAGACACAAGAAACCATCTGAAACATGTTTCTTTTGTTGGTTTTGCAAAAATCCCAGCTTTAAAAGAGTTAGAACTTACAGAAAAAGACATAAATAAAAGAAAAAAGGATGCAGTTGGAGGGTTAAGGGGAATAATTCCAGACAATGATAATGACCCTAAAAGAAATACCTTGAAAAGAAATGACCCATTTGCTTTTGTTCTCTGGGCTAAATTACAACATTAACACTACAGTCCCAGAACATCATAATCCTTTGGACATTCCCTTGGTTCCATTACACAAAACCTAACTACATTAAATGAGCATGTTCAATACTGTGGTCCACAATACCAGTTTCTTAAGCTGTTAATAAATGGCCCCTAAAAAGAGAAAAACACTATTCTTGATGCAACTAGGAAATTTGCATAATATTTCTCACCTAAAGATTATAAGAACTAAAGATATGGAGAATGTCTATACGAAACCAGTTTGTTCAAATTGGTTTCATAGCATTTTCCATGGAATATCTCCTATCCTCTCAAGAAACAGTGCTTTGCCATTCAAGGTTAGTGACGTGCTGGCTTAAACACTATTGTTTCTCTGCCTGCTCTGCATGAAGAGATGTGATACGTAACCTGATGCATATTCTAAACAATCTATCCATTTTTCTCTGAAATATCCAGGAAATTCAGCCGCAGGCATTTTACTTCTTGGTTCATGTTAACAATATAGTCAAATCTCACCTCTCTTAGCATGTACAGACATAATAGTAAATACTATTAAAATTTTGTTTATTTATTTATGCATACAAGCTGGGGTACAGGCCAGAGGCATGGGGTGGTGAGAGGGTTCACCAGAGACAGAGTGGGGAGCAGAACTGGCAGATGGACGGAAATACACTGCTAAGGGGAGCAGTGGGCAAGGCAGGAGAGGTCTGCCCTGCCATGTGGGAATCTCCCTGGCCTGGCTTGGAACTTGCGACACCGCTGCCAAGAGCTCCACAGCACAGCACTTAACCGCTGTGCCACCAGGGAGGCTCCTATTAAAATATTGTTTTACCATCAGCCAATGGGATGAAATTGACATCCTTGTACCTGATTGCACATGAAGGTCAGAGTGTGGGGGAAACGAGAAGGGCACATGGTGCCTAAAGCTAAGTGATCCTGGATTTTATACCTAGGCCTGTCATTCACTAGTCCTGCGTTAAGCTCCTTAATCTCTCTGAGGATCACTACCTTTACTGATCACTAGGTAACATCTACCTAGTGATTCATTCACTCTAATGTCTAAAGTTCCCCCAAAAATATGAGTTTTAATGACTTACAAATCTTAATGTTCCTGCCTTAGTCAGAGACTCTATTTTAAAATGTACCCAGAGAAGGATTCATTAAAAAACATTTTAAGTATAGAAAGTTTGTTGGAAAAGGAGAACAGAAACAGAAGGAAAGTGAGTGATAATTCAAAGTATACAGTCATGCAGAAGGATTACAGGTGATTCCCGGCTTGCTCTTCCTAGCTTATCTGCAGTTTCTAATGTTTTTGGAATAAATAGGTATTACTGCTGCAATTTAAAAAAATAGACAAATGAGAATATTATTTTTGTTTTTAAGTTCGCTGCATCCTTAAGTAGTCTTCTACTGATTTGAAAATCCTCGTTGTGGATGGCTAATCAAACATTCCAGACTAAATGTGCAAACCAAAATAATGTCTGGGGTAATCAGGACTATGCCTTAGCAAGGCATGGGGCCTAAGATCATCTCTACAGGGAGATGATCAAGCATATGGCAGGAATTTGAGAGTGAATCTCTTATGAAATCCTTTTAAAAATTAATGGGAGGAGAGAAGTCAGAGAGAGAGAAAGAGAGGAAAGGAAGGCGAATGGGGAAGTGAAACTAGTAACTGTTCAGCTAATCCACAGTTTTGGCATCCTTACATGGGCGTCTGGTTTTCTGGAGACACTGTAAAATACACAGACTTCTGGGACACATTAAATCTTATCATCTTCTTGCCTACTAAGAACCTGACCTGATTTAAAAAAAAAAAAAAATCAGTGCCAGGACAGGGAGGTAAAACAAAAATGTTAGCAAGAAAGGAGACTTGTGCAAATAGCTCTGCTGGAGCTCTCAGTCCAGTCTGTACACCAGCCTCACCTGGGAACCTGGAATTGGTGAATGCTCAAGGCCCAACCCAGAGTAATTGAATTAGCGTCATCAGACTCCCCACACACACGCATACCCAGAACTTCACAGAGCAAACACATATCTATTATACATATTACCCAAGGGATACTCAGAGAGAAAAGTAGTAGATTGAATCTGAAGGAATTTGGTTAATTTAAGAAAATATGCTACAGAAGGAAAACTATGACAGGGAGTTTCTTAGTTCTTAGAGAAGACAATTGGGACTATGAGTCATTCTCTCCACTATGTTAACAGCAAAAGTGACCCCAAGCACAGAGATAAGATGTACCACTTAAGTGGAATATTACTTAACTTGTGTTTTCATCAGTGTCTTTGATTTTGATAGTGAACATAATCATGATGGTCATAATTCTCATCAGTTTTATGGGAAAAAAAGATGAAGAAATTTGAGTGCAAGTAAAGTTGGTGCAATCAGAATACATTTGCCTTTTTTTTAACAAGCAAAATCCTTGTTTTCGCTGAAAGAACCCTAAAGAGGAAATCCTTTTTTATTTAAAAAAAAATTATTTTCACCAAAGAATTGGTATAAAGGTGAAATGAAAATGAATACTGACAGTTCTTTAGTGTTTCACCTGACTAGATTCTCACTTGTTAGGAATCTGTGCTGCCTTTAGAATTTGTAAAAAGTTCATCCGCACACCATCATAATTTTCTCAAGTTCACAACCCGATGTGTTGAAATGTCCTACTAAAAGAGGCTTTAGGTCTATATAGAATCCTTTCCAATATGTCTTTTCCTCCCTTTTTAACAATCCTTAATTTGTTTTGGATTCCAATTAATTGGTTAAAAACTTCCAAAGAAAACTAAGAGACTTGGTAACTAGCTAATACAAAAAGCAAACATTTGCACAATGTTTTGTAATCATGATTATATGCGGCATTCATTGGAGAAAAGAATTAAAGGTCTGTGAGTAGGTCAATGTGATGGGCAGGTCAAGTATGTATTCAGTATATGCTATTCCCTCCAAAACAGAGTGTTTTTAAAAGTTATCTTTGAATTCATTGTATTATACTTACCTAGTTAATTATATAAAAATAAGATGTCTTCATATCATTTGAGACATACTGAATTAGACTGAGAGGGGGCGGGAGGCACACTCACAAACATGCATTTTGCAAACTTCCCAAGTGACTCTCAGGAACTCTGGTGTTTGAAAATCCTCTTCTAAATGCACCACAGATTCTTTAAAAGGTCAAGAATGCCCTAGCAATGCTGCAATGGCAACATTCCACACTTTTTATTTTTAGTTAACCTTTGCTACTACCTCTAAACATTTATCGAGCACTTTGTGCAGGGACAATTATAGGAGTCTTTCCATGCATCCACTACATATCAAGTCAACTTCCAAAGTAGGAGCTAATAATAATCCACAATTTTACCAATGAGGAAACACAGGCAATGAAATGCTGAGTGATTCATCACCCATGGTTCCATGTTCCGTAAGTCATAAAACCAGGCTTTGAAAATCAGGGCAGCTGACTTCAGAGGCTACATCTTTAACTAGATTGCTATAAAATCCCAATTCAGCAAGGAAGTAAAAGTTTAAATCTGCAATACTAGTACCCACGGATTCCTACCATATAAACAAGGTCAAAGCTAACCTGACTATTGAAAAAGGGTCAGTGATTTTCAAAATGGGTTCCCTGGACTGTGTCAGAATTACTTGTGATAGGTGCAGCAAGAAGGGGCTGGTTAAAAATCACTCTGGAGTTCTAAGTCAAAGCCCTCCACCAACTTTTCAGTAGAAGAAAACCAAGAATCTGTATGCCACATTGTTTCTCCAGATGTTTCTGACACACAGTAACGTTTGAGAATCTCTGGGTGGCTATGTAACTCTGAGCCCAAGGGTACCAAGGTTAAATCTACAGGTGATTAAATCAACTGACCTGCCATTAGATTATGATCTAAATGATAACATTAAGGCAGTGGTTTTCTTTTCTTTTCTTAAAGATTTCGTTTATGTATGCATACAAGCTGGGGTGCAAGCCAGAGCTTTGGGGCGGTGAGAGGGTTCACCAGGGACAGAGTGGGGAGCAGAACAGGCAGATGGAAGGAAATACACTGCTGAGGGGAGCAGCAGGCGACGCAGGAGAGGTCTGCTGCTCCATAGCGCGCAGCAGCCGCAGACAGCTCCACCAGAGAGGCCCCCAAGGCAGTGGTTTTCAATCAGGGGGAGTTTTTCCTCCCAGGAATGTTGATTGTCACAGTTCCCTAGTAGGGATAGCCTAGGAATGCTGTGAAACACCCTGTAATACACAAGACAGTTTTGCAACAAAGAATTATCTGTTCTAAAATGCAGCAGTACTAAGGCTGAGAAACCCTGAGCTATTAGAAAGAATAGCCAGCCTCCTACCTTTCCTCAACAGCAGCCTCCTCTGGGTAGGGGCCCCCTCCCCTTTTTCTTTCTTTTTCTTTTAATTTCCTCCCTACTTATCTTTGCTACCATCCTTTCATTGTCCCAGTATTTATGCTTACCTGCTTCTCTCCTCTATTCCTCATAGACAAATTCTACTATTTTATCATGTACTAATACTTCTAAAAATGTCCCTGTCAATACTTACCTCCCTTAACCTAAAATCAAGTTTTACTAGGAGGAAGGATAATTAGGAATCAAAAATTTTATAGTTAAACTCAGAGACCTCCTGATCCTTCGAAAGGTTTTCTAACAATGGGATCTGAGGTTCAGAGAGGCTGTGGGGAAGTAGAAAGTGCACAGGTTTGGGATTCAGACAGACCAGAGTTTGAAGCCCAGCTTGGTCCTTCAGGATATAATAGACCTTACCATGCTATTTTAACATGTTCAGGTCTTCCTCACAAACTCTACAAGGCATTTGTGAAGACTTGGAAATAACATGTTTGGATGCACCCCATGTGGCGTTAGACATACTGCAAACAAATAACACATTTCATGTCCCTTTTCTTTCTCAGAGATTTCATAGGTTTGCCTGAAATATCAAACTGTAAAAGGGTGGTCCTCAGGAAAGGGGAGTGTTCCAGGTTCCCTGCCCCACCCAAGGGAGGGTGGAGCTGAGCAGGAGAGATAAAAAGACAGAGAGGAGAGAGAGAAAGAAAGGGAGGAGGACAGAGAGCCAGAAGCAGCACAAGGAGCAGAGAGACATGTGAGGAAGCTGCACTGGCCTGGACTGTCTGAAACAGCTGTGGGTGAGAGACCTGTGGGGAGGTGACTATGTCAATGTTGATCTTGATTTTGATATTGCTCTTTAACTCCCAGAATTGTCTGACTGTTTCTGACCCTTTTCTATGGGTCCCTGCCGAAAGGTGTCTTAAACTCATGGCAGGCTTTTGGGCCTTGCCTTGGGCCAATCCCATTTGGGTGGACTTTTGCCCACGAGGTGATGGGTAACTTTGGGTGCTTAGTTTGGAAACTCACATTTTTAGTTTAGAAACTATATTCTTTGTCTTTTCTGTAGTATCACACTAATTGTATTAAAGTTTCTTTTCCGCTTAAGGTCTTATATGTTCTGTCCTGATGCAGTGGATGGCAGAACCTATTTAGAACGGGAAGGTTTGGGGATTCTGGGGTGCCCCTCTCCCTGTCCGGTAGCAAAACTAATAATCTCTCACACTTAATGTGTCCTAAATGTGATGCTAGCCAAGTTTTCTCTCAGAGGTCTCAAAACCTCTTTGAGTTGCACACTATTATTAACTTTAATCTCACAGAAAATTGATGAGAGGAATTTCCCTAGGATTCTACTGCTAGTTAATGACAAGGCCTGCTTTTATAGCTCTGAGGGCCCAATTACAGAACATTCTCACCTAACCACAGACTGGATCACTCAACAAACTATGAAAGACTGCAGGTCTCCTCATTCCAAGTTGAGTGATTTTTATTAGTCTATAGAAGTTGGCTTTGTCTCCCCAAGTAACTGGTATTTGGCAAAAGCAGAGGTCATGTCTTCTGCATGTTCCTTTTCTCCTTCAATGCGGAATTCATAGATGGTGCTCAATAAACATTTGTTGATTGACTGCTAGAGAAAAGAAATGAATGGCAACCTGAAAAATTAATTTCCTCACCTGTCAGTTTGAATTAATCCTATTATGGGCTGAAAATTACACCTTGTTCTTCAGTCTAAAATCAGCCTACACAACTGGGATGAGGCTTGTTCAGCCTCCATTGCTGTCTTGAAATCTTATAAAAGCAGATAATGTTTCTCTCAAGAACATCTCTTCTATACACACCAGCTCCGAGGCACATTTATATGAACTTTGGTTCCACAAGAAGATTGGTCTGTAGTCCAGCTAGTTAATAATGTTTCTAGATTATAAATACATCTTTTTTCCAATTGCAGATCCCAAAGGAAAATTAATACAGGTAAAAAAAAAGTGAGCTTTAGTTGCTCACTGGGGGCCTCTCTTATTGTCAGCCTCAGGTGAGTATTATAGGAGGTGCTGGGGAGAGAGAGGAAAATGGAAATTCTTGACCTTGACAGAGCTCAGGTTACTCTATTTTCTGTTCTGATAAATCTGGAGACTAATTCATATAAGAAAATAAGATAGGGATGAGGGCAAAGATGATGTCACACTTGTGTTTTGTTTGGCAAGAGAGATGTAAAGACTTCAAGTCATTAAATCCTTTGCTTAACTTCCAGAAGAGCAGAAGGTGTTAGGATTTCCATTTAATAGATAGAAAACAGAGAGGAAAAAAAGGAAAAGACAGAGTGGATTCATGCCTGGAATTCTAACACCAACTGAGTACCCTTTTATCCCAAGACAATGGTACAAGGGAATTCCTTAGAAATAAGAAAAGCGGGCCTTCCTGGTGGTGCAGCGGTTGAGCGCTGCGCTGTGGAGCTGTCGGCAGCTCGCAATGCGAGCTCAACCCCCAGCCAGGGAGAATCCCACATGGTGCAGCAGACCTCTCCTGCCTCGCCCACTGCTCCCCTCAGCAGTGTATTTCTGATCTGCCTGTTCTGCTCCCCACTCCGTCTCTGGTGAGCCCTCTCACCGCCCATTGCCTCTGGCCTGTACCCCAGCTCGTATGTATAAATAAATAAATCTTTAAAAAAAAAGAAAGAAAAAAGAAATAGGAAAAGCACATTATTATGAAGCAAAAGCAAGATATGCGATGGTTTCCTTGGGGATGTAAACTTAGTATGTATGTGTTCAGGGTGGTACTAGTTATGAGAACCTGCTACATGGCTCATGACTGGAGTCTCTGGTATGTACCCCACAGTCCCAAACTCCTGAGTTTTCCCACATGGCTCGGGTTGCTGGGTGATAAAAAAAGACTAAAGCTGCTGACTCTAATTCTCTGGTCTACTCTGTGTGAGTGCACATTGATAAACCAGGAGCTGTGAGAAATAGATACATTGATATCACTGACCTCATCACCACACTCTTCCAAATGGGGGTCTTGAAGGGACTCACTAGAAAGTGTGAGGCATGGGATGTGCATTGGTGAGGGGATGAGGTAGGCAAAGCTGGCCCACGTGAAGACTTGGTTATTTATTTGCTTTTTAGAAAAGGAAACAAATAATGTTTGTCCAATCTGACAACCTAAGGACTTATAATAAGAATATACAAACTTCTTCTGCAGCCTGGTAGTTTGCAGACCTTCACTGGAGGTCTTCAGGCAGAAGGATAGGGGAGAGGGATAAAGCTAACTTCTTCCCCAAAGACTGCTGGAAGACACTGTCTCTCCTTTGTCTTTAATCAGCAACATGTTTATTGTTTCAAGCTCTAATCCATTTTCTGACTGGTGATATAACAAAAAGAAATGTACCTCAGAGGGACAGCTTTTAGAACAAGAATACCAAGAAGATAATTAGTAGCAGTAATAACAATAAGGATGATGATAAGTTAATAGAGCACTCACTATTTGCCAAAAATTATCCTATGCATTTACATGCTATTCTTCTTTATCCCTCACAAAAGCCTATAAAGCCAATGCTATTATACCCTCAAATTGCAGTGGAGAAACCACAGACACAAAGACGTGAAGAGGCTTGCTCAAAGTCACATAAGTAGCAAAAGATGGTTTTGATATTAACTCAGTCCAACAGTGTTACACAGAAATTAACAGAGTCTGCCTTATCCTTACTAGGAAAATGTGTTTTCTGTTTCAATGCCACAGTAGAGCAGACTTTTCCTGTCAAAAAAGGGATGAGCCTTATCACCCGCTACAATTATAAGCAGAGAACCCAACCGCACAGTCTGGTAGCTATCAGGGAGAACTTAGGATAGAGACACAACATGTTGGAATAACATGCGACTCCTAACTTGGCAAGAAGAAAAGAGACTGGCTGGAAGAAGCTTCCAGTTCAGTCATGACCAGAATTCAAAATCTGACTGTTTCACTTGGTGGATATGTGACTATAACTGTTATCATGGTTTCCTTCTTCTTAGGAAACTACTACATATCTTATAGAGATTATGATCAAGATTAAATGCAATAATGCATGAAAAATGTCAAGAATAAGATCTACCATATGGTTGACACTCAATAATAGGCTATAATTATTATCATTAGCGTCTTACTGAAAGAGAGTGAACAACACATCAAATAAGATGGAGTACAAAAGTTTCACCTACAACTTCTCAGTGATTAAAAATCAGAACACTTAATGAAGAAAATTCCAGCATTGATGGAGTGACCAGAGGCAGTTTTAAAGGGCTTGTCAAAATCCTGGATTGACAGCCCTGTAACTTCAGACACACTGGATAAAGTTATTAAAAGTTTCTAATAAAGAAGGGAATGCAAATTGGTCATATAGCCTTTAGAATTTGGATGCCTGGTTTAGAAAAAATATATATTAATTATAGATATTTATAACCTTTCCATGTTCTCATCTGCTAGGGAGGCAAGCTGTTTCAACATAAAGATGGAGTAATAGACAAAGATGCAGAAATGAAAAAGGCATGGATAAGAAAAAGATGAAGATAAAAACACAGAGGGTCAGAAGAGAGAAGGAAAAATTGAGAACAAAGAGTCAGAGTTGGGTTTCCAAATATTATAATAACCGCTAATATGTCATTAGAACTTTCTATGTGCCAGGTCCTACCTTAGGTTTGTTACACATAAATTATCTCATTCCCACAGTCATCCTCTATTATTCCTATTTTGTGGATGAGCGAACTGACTTACAGAGTGTTCAAATTATTTAGGGACAGCTCAGATAGTTAGTGATAAAGCCAAAATTCAAACCAGGCAATTGGAATTCCAAGTCTGCCATTAGTCACTATACCATATCAGAAGAGATTTGAGCAGGAGCTATTATTAAAAAGACAAGAGATAACAAATAAAGATGAGGATATAAGGAAAAGAAACCCCTTATACACTGTGTGTACCAATGTAAATTGAGAGAGTCACTATGGAAAACAGCAGAGAGGTTCTTCAAAAAATAGCAAGGGAACTACTATATGACCTAGCAATCCCACGTCAGGTATATATTCAAAGGAAGTGAAATCAGAATTTCAAAGTTATGTCTGTTCTTTCATGTTCACTGAAGCATTATTCACAACAGCTTACACATATACACAAATATACACAGAGGCGGGGGGCGGGTAGGGAGACAGCCAAAGAGAGCCTAAGTGTCTTTAAATTGATAAATGAGTAAAATATAAATTTATACAAACATATTATTCAGGAGTGAAAAAAAGAAGTTCATTTGAGACAACATGTATAATCTGAAAGGCTAAGTGAAAACAGAGAAAGAAAAATTTCTATGGTCCACTAACAAGTGGAATGAAAGAAGCTGATCTCATAGAAACATAGCAGAATGAAAGTTGCTAAGGCATTTGGGTTGTTGGAAGGGAGGGATAGTAAGATATGTCAAAGTTGCAGTTTTAAGAATAATCTCTGAGGATCTAACGTATAACATGGTGACCGTAGTTAATAATATGATATGGTTTACTTGAGAGTTCATTGAGGGTAGATAAGTGTTCTATCTCTCTCTCTCTCTACACACACACACACACACACACACACACACACACACACACTCAACTATGTTAGGTGATAGATGAGTAAATTATCTTGATCTGGGCAATCGCTGCACAATCTATGTGAAACCATCCTATTATATACTTTAAATATATACAATTGTATTTGTTGATTTTCCTCAGTGATATTGGTAGGCAGGGATGGAAGGCAGGCATTGTTTTTCCAACTTACGAGGACTGAAAGGGAGAAGAGGACTGACTTTTCTAATTCCACATTGTCATTTGTCAGAAATACAAGTTAATGTCCATTATTCTCTTCATTCCATGGCCATTAATGTTTCTAAGAGATATTTGCAGGCTGTTTGGGTTATTATAAAAGAAGCAAAGTCCAAGTGGAGGAGAGACACAGTGGATAAACTATTAAATACCAAAATCATATTTTTCCAGACTTGGCTCAAACGCTATTTTCTAACCATAGATTCCTCTGACAATTCTAATTAAGATTATCTCCTACCTATAATCTCTTTTATGGCCCTATATTTTTTCCATAACTCTTGTCACCTTCTAATTATTAAGTAAGTTACATAATTACTTTGTCTTCTACAATTAGAATTCAGTTCTCCAATGATGGAGCTCTGTTTTGTTCATTGATACATCTCACTTGTTCAGAACAGAGCCTGGCACATAGTAGGTTCTTAAAGTCAACTGAATGGAACTGAAATAAGGAGGGAGGAAGCCTGAACTTTAGCGACATGTCTGTTACCCACCGGCAGTGTGGTATTTCTTGGGCAAGAGATTTTCCTTATCTTCCTCATTGGGGTGTTCTAAGAATCAAATGTATATTGATGAAATTGTTTTAGAAAAATATAAAAACATAAACACTAGGTGTTACTATTAACAGTAACTAGGTGTTACTGTTACTATTCAGTTGTGTACAATGCTTCATTTACTCATACAGCTTCTACCTTTTTTGCAACCATCTTAACATTAAAATGCAATGGTAGAAATGAAAATTAAATCAGTGATGAATTTTTTCCTGACTATCTTTTTTGCTAGGGTAAATCACTAGATATAATAAGATGCCCTGGCTGTAGTTGATGTAGCTGGCAAAGAGCCCTAAAGCAGTCAAGGAATTATTTAGACTTAGGAGAGTCTAGTTCATAGTTATATGATATACTCATTATCATTATTGTCCTCACTTTCCACTCCAACTGTATTTACTCATATAATTTTCAGTGAATATTTTAATATCAGAAACAGAACAGAATTTTTAAAATGCATATTGCTCAAGCAGCAGTGGCAACAGGCCGGATCAGAAAACAGCAGTTGCTCAGGCTGGGAAGCAACACTCCCTGATGAAGCACTGGAGGAAGGGGTGCTGCCAGAGTCGCTCTTCAGTCCGACCCTCTGAGCCCATCCTGCAAACAGGGTCTGGGGTTTTTTCAACTGTTCAGAATACACCTTCAAAAGAGGTCTTTCAGGTTTTCAAGTTGCAAGGAAAGTACCTTTACATTATGAGTAAGAAATGTGTGATGAGGGAACAAAACAAACACAATACCTTCTTGGGAAAGGAGTTAGTGATTAATCCTGGAAGGAAAAAATACACATGCTGCTGAATAGTTCAGAACAGAGGGAAAACCTCAGACAACTCTGCTGCCAGTACGTAGGGGAATGACAGAGTGAAAAGTAGCGTGAGCTCAATCATGGCTGACTACGTGAGCCTGAACCAGAACTTCCTTGCGTGATCAGGCCAGCTCTATGTAAGACACTTGGAAAGGCTGAGGATGTTTTTGAAGGGTAAAAATTTCAGAGAAAAAGAATGAGTGATAACCAAGACTACTACTACAAAATTTATCTCTAACATATACAATTGTTGGGCCTCCCCGGTGGCGCAGCGGTTAAGCGCTGCGCTGTGGAGCTGTCGGCAGCGGCGACGCGAGTTCGACGCCCGGCCGGGGAGAATCCCACATGGCGTGGCAGACCTCTCCTGCCTCGCCTGCTGCTCCCCTCAGCAGTGTGTTTCTGATCTGCCTGTGCTGCTTCCCACTCTGTTTCTGGTGAACCCTCTCGCCGCCCCACGCCTCTGGCCTGTACCCCAGCTTGTATGTATAAAAATAAAAAAAAATAAAATAACATATACAATTGTTGACTTAAACAGAAGATGAAAAAAATGTAAATACTTCAAAATAGACATATGAAAGTAAATACTTATGTCTTTCTTGTACAAAGAAAATCAATTGTTACCTACTATGGACTGAATTGTGCCACCTCTCCCTTCACATGCTGAAGCCCTAACAACTAGAGAGGACCTATAAAGAGGTGGTTGAGTTAAAATGAGGCCTATGTGATAGACCCAAATCCAATCAGATTGGTATAAGAAGTGGGGGTTTGGACAAACAAGGAAACACCAGAGCTGCACATACACAGAAAAGACCAAGATGGTAGTCATTTGCAAGGCAAATGGCCTCAGAGAAAATAAACTTGCTGACACCTTGAATTTGTACCTCGGCCTCCAGAACAGCGAAAAAATATATTTCTGCTGTGGAAGCTACCCAATTGGTGGTGTTTTGTTATGAGTCTTAACAAATAAATCTACTTATACTTTAAAATTGCCCACATTTCATCAAATTAGATTTGGAACAAGTGTCAGAAAAAAATAATAATTGCCAACTAAATAATTAGACTTGGCAAATAAGCAGTGACTTAATAGTAATTATGCATTTCCAGACTGCCTTTGACAGGGTTGTTTGGATGCTAATGGTATTTAGCAAGTTAACTGCCATGACATTTGAAAATGTATGTGTTAAAAATAATAATAAAGTGATAATAATAATAAAGTTGTTTCAAAGTAATCACCCAAAACATTAACTTCATCATGTCAGAACATTCACTTGTTTTCTAGAACCAAATAGTAATTATAATATGTCAGCAATTCAAGCCTCCATCAACCCCAAAGTCTGATATTATAATTTGGGATTTTCCAAGAGGTCTTTCTCAGTGTCCACGAGGCACTATGATCGCTACAAAGCAGCTGTAGTATGGGGAGAAGCCCACATACATATTTAGTCCTATAAACCCTTTTTGTTTTTGTTTCAAAACATTTCAAGAGGATACACTCTAGAAAACGGTGTCTCATATACCACTGGCACGCAAACTCAAATGGCATAGTACTCACCTGGTAAAATTGTTAAAAAGCAAACTGAGGTCAGGGCTGGGGTCTGAGATCGCCATGTTCAACAAGCTCCAAAACAAAGCTAGTGCTGGTCCAGAGGGGCTACTCACAGAGCACCGAGGGGTTATGCTTTCTGCAATTAGAATCTTTCTGCCAGGCCTTCCTGGTGGCACGGCAGTTAAGCACTGCACTGTGGAGCCCTAGGCAGTGCCAACGCGAGGAGTTCAACTCCCAGCCAGGGAGATTCCCACATGGCGCGGCAGACCTCTCCTGCCTCGCCCGCTGCTCCCCTCAGCAGTGTATTTCCCTCAATCTGCCTGTTCTGCTCCCCACTCTGTCTGTGGTGAACCCTCTCACCTCCCTATGCCTCTGGCCTGTACCCCAGATTGCATGCATACATAAATAAATCTTTAAAAAAAAAAAAAAAGAATCTTCATGCCCTGGGAAGAGTGTCTGCCCAAGGCCAATGACAATGAGCTAGGAATGACATGTCCTTCTGCCTTTGTGTATTGTTTCGCATCAGATATGGCTTCTCTACAAGATACACAGCATTTATTTCCCCTTCACTTCTTGAAAGCTACGCAGGATTCTTCCTATCTTTTCATTAAAAACCATAGCAAAAGAACACTAAGAAATGAGAACAAACTTTCTACTGGGCAAAGAGCAGGAGTTAAGGCTCAGACATAGCCAGTTTGAAGAATGTCAGGTCACTGGGGAAAGCTGTAAACTGCATGAAAGTTTGGGGTTTTTTTTTTTTTTTCTTCTTTTGAAGAAATTAATGGAGTCAGACTACAAAGGTAAACTGAGACATGGCCAATCCAGGGAATTCCAACCCAAATTTAACTTTAAACCAATAAGCACTTAATGAACATATATTATGTCTGCCTTGCAGTCTCATTTAAAAACCAGCCCTGAACTTCCTGGTGACTTGATGGTGGGTGTGGACTTTGTCATCATCCATGGTCTTCTTTATGTACATCTTATCCAGCATGTAATCTACCTACCCTCTCCACTAATACCTTTTCCTGTCCTTGTTCATCACTCCCTTAGTTTGAACCAGCTGACTTATCTAAAAAGAAATCAATAAGAGAATCTTAATTATTCTGGAGCTACAGCCAAGAGTCTCCTCCTGAAAGTAGTCTCAGAATACTAGGGCGGTTCTTTAAATAGTGAGGTTTAAGTTAACAGGAAAGATCATGAAGAAATCATATTAGGATCAGGGGATCTCATCAAATTACTTATGGGGAAAGAAAATGATAAGTTTTGAGAAATAGCAATTTCGAAGATGAATTCAGTTAAGAAACAAAGCTTCGGGGCCTCCCTGGTGGTGCAAAGGGTGAAGACTCAGCAATATGAAGCTCTCACCAGCCACTGAAGTACAAGTTCGATCCCCAGCCAGGGAGCTGACCCACATGGTGCAGCAGACCTCTTCTGTCTTGCCCAGTACTCCCCTCAGCAGTGTATTTGAGTAGATCCACTTGTTCTGCTCCCCACTCTGTCTCTGGTGAATCCTCTCAACATGCTCCCCACCCCAAACACACACACACCTCTCTGGCCTACACCCCATCTCTTGTCTGCAGAAATGAATAAATCTTTTTTTTTGTTTGTTTTTAAGAAATAAACCTTCAGGTATTTTCTTCTGTTACCTGGCCACTTTATTCAGTAAATGTAAGTTATATAATGTAAGTTATAAATGCACCAATGCAGGCATCAGGCACTGAGTGTAAATATGATAAATTTTAAGATACACATATTTATTTCATTTAAAAATTGCAGAGAAGTGATCTCAACCAGGAACAACTTTGTCCCTCGAGGGTTCCTTAGTACAGAGTGCTACTGGCATCCGGTGGGTGGGGGCTGGGGTGCTTGCAGCCTCATCTCCTGCAGTGCTAAGGAAAGACACCCGCATAAAAGGAGCATGAACCTGCAATGTCAATAGTGAGAAAGTTGAGAAAATCCATTCTAAAGTAACCATATTTTCCTCCTTAATACGTTGATTTTCATAATCTCTACCAACGTAAAGCATTTCATTCAAAGCAGAGGAGATCAGCTTCTTAGAAAGCATTACTGCCCATGATGGTGTTCCAGAATGATAATCAATAACTCCACTTAAACTACATACACCACCTTAACAACTACTAGTGTATTAAGTTTCTCCAAGACTGTAAGTTTCTTTGATAAAACAGAGTTGATTCCTTTGAAAGCCACTGTGGAAGACAAATTCCTGTGATCTTAGTAAGTTAAGTTATGGTGGCCAGGGAATGACAAACAACTATGTGAAAATGAAAAATTTGCAGTGACATGGATGGAATTAGAGGGGATCATACTCAGTGAAATAAGCCAGAAAGAAAGAGAAAAATATCGAATGGTTTCACTTATAACAGGACTATAGGGAGGCCGGGTGGGAGAGAGACAATCAGTGGGGGGGGGGGGGCGGGGAGAAGGGAGGCGGAGGGAGGGAAGGAAAAGGGCACAAAATGGAATAGAAAAGAACACAAGGGACCATGGAGATGGATCACGGGTGAATTGGTGGTGGGCTACCCAAGGGGAATACAAAATGTAAAAGACATAAATAACAATAAAAATATATATTATAAAAAAAAAAAAAAAGAAAGCCTCACTTAACTTTCTTCTTTCTTCTAGGAAAACCTGTCATGGAAAGACGGAAAGAATCATTTCACACTAAAGTTCTCCAAGATAGTCTGAAGAAATATTAGCTTCAGTTCTCTCTTTGTGGATTTATACTTGGACTCTTCAGGGCAAGAAAATCACTTATACAAATGTCATTAGTGGCCTCCCCGGTGGTGCAGTGGTTAAGTGCTGCGCTGTGGAGCTGTCGGCAGCGGCAGCGGCGACGCGAGTTCGACGCCCGGCCAGGGAGAACCTCACATGGTGGGGCAGACCTCTCCTGCCTAGCCCGCTGCTCCCCTCAGCAGTGTACTTCTGATCTGCCTGTTCTGCTCCCCACTCTGTCTCTGGTGAACCCTCTCGCTGCCCCACGCCTCCAGCCTGCACCCCAGCTTGTATGTATAAATAAAAAATAAACCTTAAAAAAAATGTCATTAGACTTTTTGACCGTGAGAAACTATTCAGAATTCTAAGGCAGTCATTTATTGATGATGGCATTTGAGCAAAAAGCTCTTCTTCTAAAACTCTAGTTAAGCAACTGGGACAAAGGTTGAATTGTCTTCATTTTGAGAGAAGCAATTGCTGCCACCAAAATTCCAGGCAAAAAATCGAACAAGGAAAATTCATTAGATATAAGACTTTTTACCTTCCCCAAAAAAAATAACCAGGAGAAAAAATTGGCAATAATACAGTTAGTATTTGTGGTTACATATTTTTGGTTTATAGTTGTGGAATTATTAAAACCTGTGACTATATTGAATATCTATTTAAAGCTTTCTAGTGACAAATACCAGACATCAGACTCAATCTATGAAGTCAGTGAAAGGGGAAAATGGTCCGCAGGCAAAATACAAAGAAAAGAAAACAGCAAAAACTTGACTTATGAATTAGAGCCACATCAGGGTAGAGAAGTGTACAAAGGTAACCAGATTCCTTGCCTTTCCTGCCTACATCAGATCTTCCTTTTCCCACTGTCCTCCTTTACGAACTCTCCAAATCTTCCTTCCATTGCTTGTCTGTGAGCTCCTGACCTTGCCATAGCAGCCTAAGACACACCTCTGACCCTGTTCCTGACTGTATTTCCAATTTTCTCTACAAAAATGTCCTTAATTCCTGACTACCCCCATTAAATGAGAATTTGGCTTTGGCTTTCTAAACTTTGAACTCTCCTGGGTGGGGATGATTTACCTTCCCACAAGGGGCTTACCTGAGCCTCTAGCCAAGATGGGTTTAAGGATAAGATGTGCAATGTCCTTTGATAGGGAGAAACACCTGTCTGGTGTCATACTGATAGAATGAACATCAGAAAAAAGTGCATCAATATGAATGTAAATTGCATTTTATGAAAGCTGTATATCGCAGAGACACTTCAAGGCACCTACTTGAAAAGACTTGACTTTTTGAAATTCTTGATTGTGGGCATCAAAACAGCCTCTTTAGTTGAATACTGCATTGGGATAGGTCAAATCACTGCCTATTTTTAGTTTGCACAACTACTGATCCATAGGAAACTCTGCAGCCCCGCTGCAGCTAATAACCTCCAAGTCTTCAGTTCATGAAGAGAAACTGTCATGGCATTTTACTGAAATTCCACAGCACCATTCCTGTTACAGGAGATCTAAAATGCATTTTTCCCCATTCACTATCAACTTCACCATCAAAGCATCTTGTGTTTCAATATTAGGCCAACCTTTTAAAAAATTCAAATTAAGGAAAAATTGATAAGAAAAACTATGTAGGTGAGGGAAGGTGGTGAACCGTTGATGACTTGGGTTCTTTCACATATGCTTTAAGGGAATCACTCCCTCAAGAAGTTTTAGAGATCTGAAAAATTATGTCTGGTTTTTCAGTTTCCATGGAAACATTTAGGAAAGATAAATCATGGGCTCCTGTTGTTTTAGAAAAAAACAAAACAAAACAAAAACTGACTTATTGGTTTAAGGAACTTACTTGGTGGCAACTGGCAATATATGAAAATATTGACTCAGTTTCCAGGCACCTTGGATGTGTGAATTCACACTCTGTAGCAGTTCCACATAAACAGGAGCAGCTCAGGGTAGCAATTTGGTTCGATGTGATATTGGGGAAATTTCTGGAAGGTTTATTTGTATTGCAAACAGTTTTTACTCAGACTCTATATTAAAAGTCAATTAAAACCTCACTTTTTTTTCCCTAAAGATGTTCATGAGTATTTTATAGATAGTTGAGAAAATATTTGTTGTTTAAAACAAGTGTATGGACATACCGAGTACACATGTATCCACATAATCATACATAATAAAGTGATTTCAAGGGGCAGAGATTGTTTTTTGGAGACTGCACTAGAATGTGTTATCAACTGCCATCCCTTTGGTACTATGGCCTTTCTCAATTTTTGGCTTTTACCAGCAGGTGCTAATGAGCCTGAAGAAAAAGGGGAAAAAAGTAATGGAATATCTTAATTCATATAAACAAATGAGCTCAGTTAATAATTTAGCCTAAGTTGTAGACTTTTCTCTATGGCAGACATCGACCTCTCTTTTCTCTTAGGCTCCCACAAATACAATCACCATGGTGATGAAAAACTCATCAAACCTAACTCTAATAAGACACTGGGTCAGTCACAGACAAAAGCAAAGCAAAAGACTGTAAGTGGAGATAGCATCCATAGTTTCAGTTATATTAATGTCTAAAAAGTTTAGCCACCACCAACACCCCAAACTTCAGTCCCATGTAATGTGAGGCAAGAGAGCACTTGGAAGCAGTATAGTGCCATGTTCCTGTCTGACTACCCCAATTCCAGCTTTACCCACAATGCATCCTAAGATGAAACACTTATTTGGCTCTTCTGTTTTCTTAGAAGAAATTAGGAATGGTGCTTAGAATAGAGAATGACAGAGATGGATGGGAAGTAAAGAATAAGAATCAGAGGACTAAGTGATTTGTTCATTCTCACAGCAATGGGGGGATTGTTATACTGTCCAAGAAACCCCAGTCATCAGATCCAAAAGACACAGTGTTGGTTTTTTAGGTAAGGGTTGAGAGTACATACATACTGAGCCTCAGGCAGGCCACAGGGCTTTATGAGGTCAAACTCTACTCCCTTATAAAGCTAATGGAGTCAAGCTAATCTAAAAACTTGACTGTAGTTTAAAAGAACAATGTTCCAAATGCAGTCTCTCTCAAAGGATGGCACAGGCTGGCTAGGGCTTTGTAACATAAAAATCCCTACTGCTAACAAATATTGAACACATGAGTATAGAAGAGTTTTTCCCCTGCAATAAAAAAACTTCCGGCTCCACATCATTTTTATGGGGTTTGATTTTTCATTTTTGCATTGAAGGGGTCTGACTTTAATAATGTAAAGTTATACTGCACAGCAAAGTTTTGGAGTTAGCTGGACTAAGGTGTGTAAACCTTCTAAGAGTTGCAGAAGATACAACTACAGGAGAAAACATACACCTGCAGAAGATTCTGCTCTGACATAAATGATGAGAGAGTATATATAACAGACCAAATATTTCCCACCCACCTTAGTAACACTGCATATTATCCTCTAATATCTGATCTGGTAGCACCACAAATACAGTTCAGATGCTCAGCTCCTTGGCATATTTCTAATACAAAATGTCACTCATGATTCTGTTGCATAAGTTGGTAAGAAATGTGTAAGGCTGATAAATATAAATTTAACATAAATTTATATGTACAGAAAGTGAAAAGAGAGAGAGAGGAAGAAAGAGATAGAGAGTGAGGGCAGAAGGTTGGATAACAGAAAGAATATAGACCATAAACATCTATATTCTGGCTCTGTCACTGACCTATCAGCTGGAGTTTTTGGTTAGATTACTTTCAGTTTCCATGGGTTTCAGGTTCCTAATCTACAAAACTATAATACTCATTAGTAAAGCTCTTTCTTGTTAAGAGGATTGGAGTAGATAATGTATGAAAATCTTATCTATATAGCATAGAGAGCAAGTTAATTGTTGATTATTTTTCATTTTTTTCTTAGGTAAGGGGAATCTAATTAAATAGTCTCTCTTTTCTGGATGTTCCTTCATCATTCACCCAATCACCTATTGAATGAATTTTGAAGGTAGGTCATGAGGTAAGTTTTTATTCAAATGCCAGTATAGAGGAGAAAAGTTTTTCCCCTCTACACTTAAGTTCTTGGTAGAAGTATGCTCTGTAACTCAGACATATTAACAGGAGACAAACTGGCTTAATTTCATATAAACAGAAGTCACAAAGATATGTGACCCAAAGAATTAGCCAAAAATGGTAACTTTTATATCCTTCTTCAAGAAAACAATACAAAACAGAAAGTGAAGAATTGAAAAAGATAAGAAATTTTGGTCTTGGGGTAGTTACATTAATAAAGAAGTAGGAGGATTTGTTTACACAATCTTCTCTACCCAGAATTCCAACTTTCTGGTGAAAAGGATGCCTCTCTATTTCCTGGTACAAGGGGATACTTTTCACATGTAGATTTATTTCTTGTTTTCAGAGACACAAAGACAGATCAGAGTGCTCTTTACTGGCTGTTTCTTAAGCGAGCATATTCAAAATAATCAGTATGTCAAAGTGGCATATTTTGGGGTGGCCTGGCCCTAAACTGCATAACAGGGAATCTAAGTTCTTACAGAAATTAATAGTCATTTTACATCTGAAAAATAATTGAATATCTAATATGGTCCTATAGTTTGCATTTTGGATATGTTATAAAGATGGAACCTGAGGAATTCATATTATGTACATAGTTAACTCAAGCACTATAATAAATCTTTGACATGAAAATATGTAATATCTTTACAATCCACTATTTGCAAGCACTTTTGAAATTCCATGGCATCTGGAAACTTAAACAATATGAATCATGTAGGTTATGCAGATGAAGATTTATGAAGCTGGCAAGTAAACTTAGCTTATGCTCAATATCAATACCAAAAAGCATCTTGGCTGATCTGCTCCACAAGGGTTTACAGGATTTCTTTTGCAGTAACATGTGTTATTCCCAAGGATGGTATAGTAAAGTATAGCTCCTCTCCAAAATGTGATTTGAGAGATATGGAACTTAACATCTGTGTAATAGCAGCAACAGAAACAGCTAACATTTTTGAGCAATTAATTTGAGGCCAGGGACCATACCAAATACTGGCATGAAGAATGGATGCCAGGCTATATGTATGGCTTGTGCAAAGAACTGCAGGCAGTGCGGTGCTCTGGTTAATGCCAGGGGTTCTGGAGTCTAGGGTACTTGGGCTCATGTGTGAATACTGCCTCCTCCTATCTCTGTAACATCGGACAAGTGTTTTTCATTTTTTAAAAAACCTCAGTTTTCTGATCTATGAAATGGAGTAAAAAATGGTGACTACTTCACAGTTCTTCAAAAGCATTAAATAGTATAATGAAGGAATTATATAAAAATCATAGTCATATTTAAATAATTATTAAGGACATAAGGTGAATCCTTGAATTTTAAATGAATCTTCATATGTTATAGCGGAAATTATAAAACAGGAATTGTGGAAATGAGGGAGCATTATAGGAATATATATTTCTCTTTTTTTAAGATTTTATTTAATTTTTTGTAGAAGAACTGGGGTGTAGACCAGAGGTGGAGGGGGTGAGAGGATTCACCAGAGACAGAATGGGGAGCAGAACAGGCAGATCTATTGAAATACACTGCTGAGGGGAGCAGTGGGAGAGACAGGAGAGGTCTGCTGAGCCATGTGGGTTAGCTCCCTGGCTGGGGATCAAATTCAGACCACCATAGTGCGCCGTCATGGTGGTAGCATGAGCCTTAACCCCGAGACCACCAGGGAGTCCCCAGGAATATATATTTCATTAAAAATTCTTATGAATTTAGGGCCTCCCCGGTGGCGCAGCGGTTAAGCGCTGCGCTGTGGAGCTGTCGGCAGTGGTGATGCGAGTTCGACGCCCGGCCGGGGAGAATTCCACATGGCGCAGCAGACCTCTCCTGCCTCGCCCGCTGCTCCCCTCAGCAGTGTATTTCTGATCTGCCTGTTCTGCTCCCTGCTCTGGCTCTGGTGAACCCTCTCGCCGCCCCACGCCTCTGGCCTGTACCCCAGCTTGTATGTAAAAATAAAAAATAAACCTTTAAAAAAAATTCTTATGAATTTAATATGTATTTGAGCTGAACAAATTAACTTCATAAAATATTATAATTTATGTATTTTCGATAGCTCAAGTATTTGAAAAATTCGAATATTTTAGTTCTAATTCAAATATATTAACTGGAATGGGGCAGGGAGCATTGACAAAAGGATCAGGATATTCATACTTTTAAAAACTATGGGAAATCCAGTATCATCAAGGTAGTTTTTAATGCCACTTCACTTGACTTTTTTTGGTCTACAGTTTGAATCAAGATCCTGGAATTTACAAAGCTCTATTATACTTATTTACAACCAAGACATTTGTGTAGGATTTTTAGGATCACGCCTATCTAAAAGCTGCAGTCAGAATGAATGAAAGAAGAGTTTGAGAGTGTGGATTACATTTTTTAAGAGTTCCAAGTGATTTCACCACTGTAACATGTCAAAATTTGGAATCATTCCATGCTCCTCTCCATCTTATATACTAACTTCTAATATATGGGTTCAACCTTGGAAATATAACCAAAATACAGGTCTTCTAGCCTCCACTCTCTTTATTCTAATCATAGTACTAATCCTGTGCAGATGTTACTGAACATGTTTTTACTTATTTTCTCTTCTACTTTTGTCACTCTATCCAGTCCCAGAGTGATTCTTTCAAAACCCCTGGCAGATCATGCTATGACTTTATTTATGTTCTCCTCATTGTTAGAGAAGGTCATTAAGAGAAGACAACTGCAGACTGACCCAGAAGCTGGACCTTGGGCAATTGGAGGATCCTTACCCAAACCCCAGATTCCAAGCCCAACCACTACCTCCTATCCTTGGAATGTATGATTGCCCCACCGCTCCTGCTCTAGGAGCTTCCTCAAGGTAACAAGCCTTGAGAGGGGCAAAGCACTATTGACACCATTTGGATGGTATATGTGTTTGAACCCTGTTAAGGCATCTGTATAAGCTTTGAAGACTATGGTGCATGGGAATAAACACCTTGCTAGCTGAAGGCTGACCAAGAGAAACCATATATGTCAGTTCCCTTGCTTATTAAAACTGCCACCTACCAGTCTGGACTGGTTTCTTCAGTCTCTTCTTGTCCTTCATGTCCAGGAGACACTTTCAAATTTTACCCCATCAATGCCTGAGGTTTTGAACTAACACCAATGGATTCAATGAATTCAAAGAACTTGTATTTTACTACAAAGTTTTTACATCTAATCTCAATCTTGAGTCTGAAATTGTTCTTCTCACTCTCACCTCAGTCACACTTGTCTCTTTGTTCTCAAAGGAGCCAATCACACTGCTGGCTTGGGGGCATTTGCCCTTTCTGTTCCCACAATCTGGAATGCTCTTCCATTTCCTTCAGGTCTCTGTTTAGTAGCTATTTTGCTAGAGGATATTCTGATCACACTTGCCTCTTTCATCACTCTCTACATTCTCGATCCCTACTCTGCTTTATTTTGCTCTCCACAGCATTCTACCACCTTACATATAACACATTTATCTCACTCTTTCTCTCTCTTCCACAACAGAATGTATGCCCCATGAGAACGGGAAGTTTATCTCTTTTGCTCATGATTATATTTCTGGCAACTGTCAGTGTATGGTAGCCACTCAATGAATATTAGTTGTTGAGTGAATCTTCTGTGCTAGTGAAGGGATTAATTGAGAGAAGCAATTTACTCAGAGCTGAAAGGAAGGCACTCTGCTCCTTTGTCAGTGATCACATCAGTAATTCTGCATATTAGGGTTTGTCCCTTACTTTCAAACCTGGCATTTTCTAACAGATACAGCTTCTTATGCTGCTTTGAGCACTGCTATACTAAGTAACTAAATCAGGAGATGAAGCAAAGAATTAAAATTCTCTTGTCTAACTCTCACTGTTACGGCCTCAATTATATAGTTTGTCAGAACTAGCTACCTCTCACATTCTCTGTAAGCAAAGACGCTCGTGTGGAAGAGGGCAGGGGAGAAATGACAGTGGAGACAGAGGCATTACTTCCAGAGCATCTTGACAGAGTTAGTGCTACATCTCAGGAGTTTCCAAACTGCAAGACGTTTCTACTTAATGGAAATAGGAGTTCCCCATATTAGTTCTTCCCGGATTTAAAATTCCTCCTTCGTAGAGAACAACAGAATTGAATGTGCACAAGACCTCTTTACTGATCCCAGAGGCACCTGTTTAGGGTTCTGCAGCTATTAAAACACAATGTCTTGGGAGCCAAAAAGTTAGCAATATCCCTGGCTGCCTTTATTATTTTACTCATTATTTAGGCAATGTCTGCGTATCAAATACCTGCTATGTGCTAGGTACTTGGCTACATGCTGGCATTTAATTAGGGATAAATTAGAAACAATTCCTTCCTAAAGGAGTTGTTAATCTAGCAGAAGTAGCATATAGATGTTGAGTTGTGTGCATTAAAATCCAAAGTAAGATTCCATGAGAGTGATAAACACAGGGAACTGATTCAACTTGGGGACTTGATGTTTGAACTGAAGCTGAACAATGATTAGAAATAAGAGGAAGGGGTAGAGTGGGGAGTCTATCAGGGAACGGACAACATAAACCTTGGCCTTGGACGGAGGGAACACGGCACAATTGATAAGTGAATGGCTTTATGGATGGTGCCTTGCAAGAAGTAGAAGGGGACAAGAAGGTGAGTTTGGAGACTGAAAGGGGAGTGGGGTGGAGTGGGGGCTTGGAGTGTACCAATGCTAAAAGCCTTGCAGGCTTCTTTACAGTGTTGGGCTTTAGCCTATAAACAATATATAGAATGTTCTCAGGTAGGGAAATTTCATTATTTCCTTGCACTCTGGTGCATGCAGAAGAGACCAAAGGAGAAGCACGCAGAATACAGTGGTGTGTTGGGAGGAAATTCTAGCTCCCCAGACAATAGAGCATGTAACTTTAACTATTGTGCTTGTGGTTCAGACGGGAAGAAGAAAACACCAGCTTTCACTGAGGAGTAGCAAAGTAATGGAAGGAATTAAACAAGTCCAGAGACTAAAAACAGCTGAACTGATTGTGCATCTTATTTTCCAGATGAGCTATCACTTTCTTTGCTGCAATGCATAGTCTGCCCCAAATTATATTCACTGCAACCATACCCTAACCACATTATTTTGATACTGAGTTGCCATAATTTGTTCCATTTCTCCAAAAGGCCTGGAAAGGAGGTTCAACAGGTGTCTGCTGGCTCAGCACACTCTCAGAGTTCAGAGTACCCCAAACCCTTCAGCAAACTCTCAGAGGAGATGAGTTAGCTGGATTCTTCAGGCAAGGGAAAATTACTAAACTAAAAAAAAAAAATCAATTCTACTGGCAATATTTTCTGGAGTGGCTGCTATTCTATATCACAAAGCATCATCATCATCATCATCATCATCATCACATCATAATTCTGTTAATCAAAAACACTGACACAATTTTGCATAATATTAGAGACACTATGTGAGAAAAATAAGCTCTCACAATTTCACTTTTATGGCTAATAGTAAAAAGACAAATTCCCTTCTCTTATACATATGTTTCTAATATTTTATTTGCACTGAAACTATCCTTCCTACAGATTACCTAAGGAAAACAACATTGTGTAAAGCAAATACCAAATAGCAAATACCAAACAGAGGGAAAATGGCACACAAACACAAAAAGAGATAGAAAACAGAATATACTATAATGAAACCCAATAATCAAGATATGTGGAAGGGCTGAAAGGATTATTATTGAATTTTAAAATGATAATTTTATGTACCCATTCATTCTTCATTCAAAATTATCTGGCATGTGATTCTTATGTTGTTTACATTAATGGCAACTTAGAGATTCATCACGGTTCTCTAACAGGAATTGAATGTGCCCTGCAAGAATTAAGGGGTTGTGGTTGGTGGAAGGAGGGGCTATTAAGTCAAAGAATTGCAAGATATGGACATGAGCTCATTATTTCAATGCACTCAAAACTGCTTTAATTTATATAATAATTAGAGGCATGGAAGCTCAATATTTCTATTGAGTAAAAAGATCACTGACAAAATAACAACAACAAAACCCACAAACTTATCTAAATTAGCCCTCTCAAGGCTTTCTACTTCCAGCCAAGATGTACTAACCAATAACAGACCCACTGTCCTTCAGAATAAAAATAATTTGCTTTGAAAAAAGGAAACAGCTGCCAAAGAAGTCAAAACTCAGATTAATTAAAAAGAGCTGATTGAGGGAAGCCCAGTTTTCTGCATTTCACATTTCCTCCCAAGGATTTACTAATTCTTATTTTGGAAAGAGAAACTGAGATGTCAGAGAGAAGGCAGCATCTTAGCTGCCGAGAGGAAGGTAATTCTTTAGAGTTTTCAGCAATCTTGCAAACTACAGACACAAAAACTGAAATCTAGGACAGAAAAGGAAGCAAAGATTTTGGACTAAGGTCCCATATACAAAGAAGGTTCTCAGACAGACACTTTAATCACAAGTTTTTTCCCAAGGTCTTTGTCTATTAAGGTACACATATCAACAATCAAGAAGTAAATTGAAAGCCCCCAGGGGAAAAAAAAAAGTTTACAACCATCTTAATGTGTAATAACAAAAATTGGAATAAATGCATTATGAGTGGATGGGCTACTGAGTAATATATCTCATACTTGATTGACACCACTGGCAGACTATTAAAGAGGACTGGGTTAAAAGAAAGAAAAGGTTAACTATACTTAGAAACACTATCACTAGCTTAAGTCACTTCAATCTTTGGATTGAGATCATCTCCCTCTCTGAATCCCTTCAGTGGAAAATGTGAATTTTCTAAGAAAACATTACCATACTGCTTTGGTCTAAATGCTTGTTGCCCTGGCTCAAAGGCATATGTTGAAATTGTAATGCCTGGTATAATGGGATTAGGAGGTGGCTCAATGGAGGATTCATATTTCACAAGAGTGGGCCTTTATGAAGGGGATTTTCTCATAAAAGGGACCCCAGGAATCCAACATGATAGTGGCAGAGGAAAAGACACCAGACTGAGTCCTCTACATATTCATAACTAAATTACAACTAACCAAAGACGACAACCCCTGAAAGATAAATGGATATCTATTACATACATCAAGAACAATAGCATGGCAGAAAGGGGTAGGGAAAACTGCAGTTAAGCTGTGTGTAGAATGATATGGGGACAGTAAAATCCACAAGAGGAGGGGGCTGTGGTACAGAGTTCCTCTGCAGCTGGTAATGAGAGGGCACCTGTCCACATCCAGGACTTTAAAAACCAGGCTCACCACTGGAGAATGGGGGTGCACAGAGCTGATGTTTAGGACAGAGGGTGCACCACTTGGGAACTACAGGAGTAAGGGCACAGAGATCTGATGATTTTAGGCTTCATCCAGTGGTTCCCAAACTAGAACAGTTATATCACAAACTTGTGGGGGCTGGGGGGGGGGTGGCAGGAGGAATCACCTAGTTCTCCTTAGAGAAGAGATTATTATTTGCAACTTGTGGCCATTATAAGCAAAACACCTGACTTAGCCCCTCCCAGAGCCAAAACCTAGACACCTAAATGCTCTCACTAACCAGATTTTGAAAAGCCCAGATCTTAACAACAGAAGAAAGACCTTCAACAACAATATACAGAGAAGAAAACATTAGTGATATGTTTCATGATATCAGTGACAAAGATATTTTTGGAGACTCAATCCCTACAGCAAGGGAAATAAAGCCAAAATTAAAAGTTGGGGTTACCGCAAGAGCTTTTTTACTATGTATCTAGATTAAAAATACATCCTACTGAATGAGAGAAAATATTCACACCTTACACAACTGACTACACACCTTATACAAGTGACTAGGCATTAATAGCTAATGTATACAAAACACACATTCAATTTAACAATAAAAGAACAAACAACCTAGTTAACAAATGGGCAGCAGATCCGAACGGATAATCCACCAAAGAGAATATCCAGTAGACAATAGATACATGGAAAAATGTTCATCACTGTCTCGAATAATAGTGATTCAGGTCAAAACCATAATGAGATCTCCTTTCACACCCATGATAATGACATATATTAAAAGGCCCCTAACAACAAGTACTGGAGGGGAATTTGGAGAAAAAAAGAAAACTAGAAAGCCCTATTCTGTGAATAATAAATCTGTTCATCCTCTTTTCAGAGGCATTCCAACATCAATCTCAAAACCTAAACCAATTTGGGGCAGGATGGTCTGTGAGATAACCATAAAACAAGAACAAAATGTTGGAGTTAGTTAAACTTTGAAAATAACTGCTTAATGTATATGTGTACTAATAACTATACTAATATATGTTTTATATTTACATAAGCATATACATGTATTTTAAAGGAGATGACCTATCTGATAATGAATTATACTAAAGAACTGGAATCAATTAAAAGGAAAAAAGAATCAACCATAAATTCTTCAAATAAAATTGACCTCCACAGATCAATTTCAAACATATTGGACGCAGATGGAGTCAGGATGAGTGAGCTATAAATTGGGTCAGTAAAAAAACTGGATGTTAAGTTTAGCTTAGAAAGAAATTCATAGCCTTAGATGCATATATTTTAAATAAGAAAAGTTAAAAGTGAACGATGTGATCATTCATTTCAAAAAGTTAAAAAAAAACAGGAACTTATATCAGAAGAAATCAGAAAAAGAATTAGGTAAGAGCATAAATAAATAAATAGAAATCAAAGAAAATGTACAAAACTGAAAGTTTCATAGTTCCTACAATTTATCAAATATGTGACTAGTCTTATGTTTAGTAAAGCAAATGAATCTGTAATTTTAAAACCTTTCTTCAGATTTAAGCCTCCAGACTCAGGTTGCTGTATCAGTGAATCCTCTAAATTTAAAAGAAAAAAAATAAATAATACCAGCCTTACACATCTACTTTCAAAACACAGAAGGTGTAGTTTTCTACTAAGTTCTTGAAGGAAAACATAATTTTGATGCAAAACTTCTGGAGAATAAAGGAATTAAAAATCATAACTATCTGAAAATGTGCATGAAACTCATTTGATGCAATTCTATATCTATTCATTATTTAAAATAATTTTTAATTATTTAAAAAATAATTTTATTTAATTTTAATTAATTTTGCTCTCTTAGCAAATGATTAATAAAAGTATAAGAAATTTAGAACAAGCAGTATAATAAATGGTAAAATATTGAAAGTTTCTTACTAAGATAGAGAAGTAACAAAATTATCTATTACTATGATATTGTACTAACAGTCCTAGTTAAGACAAATAATACAGGAAAAAAGGAGGTATAAAAATAGGGAAAGAAGGGCCTCCCTGGTGGTGTAAGGGGTTAAGTCTCAGCACTGTGAAGCTATCTGCAGCCATTGTATCATGAGTTCAATCCCCAGCCAGGGAGTTTCCCACATGGCACAGCAGACCTCTTCTGCCTCGCCCGCTGCTCCCCTTAGCAGTGTACTTCAGTAGATCCTCCTGTTCTGATCCCCACTCTGTGTCTGGTGAATCCTCTCACCGCCCGCGCCCCCCTCCCCCTCCAGCCACACACACACACACACACACACACACACACACACACACACACACACACACATATCTCTGGCCTACACTGCAGTTCTTGAATGCATAAATAAATATTTTTTAAAAAAAGAATAGGAAAAGAAGAAATACAATTGTCATATTTCAAGTACAATTAGAAAATGCAAAGAACATAGTAAAACTTTTGAAATTAGTGAGGTTACCAAGATCAATGAATAGAAACTCAAAATATCAACCAAATTCTACAGATTATAGAAATTAAGGTCCAGAAAAGCACCCAAGTCTAAACAAACACTTTCAAAATCAGAAAAAGGGGAGTCAGCCCAGTGCTCCAAGTTATTGTTTTAGTTTTAACAGATGCCTATCAGCAATGTAACACTTGTTTGAAGCACATATGCCACAGAAAGTCTTTAGGTTCCAGTTCTTCTCTAATCCAACAGATGCCTGGTCCCTACACATTTCCTGGACATTGAGGTATTCTAAAGTGTTGCTGACTGCAGTGACCACTGAAAGGAGCAAATGAGGGAGGCAGCACAGTAATTGTCTGAAATGTGTTCTGGCTTCTGCATCTGCTGAAGTTGAGGGTAAACAATCACCCATAATGGCTGGATTCCCCTGCCATAAAATCTATACATGATATGAGGGGAAATGGCGGGTGTGCCCAGGGTCTATCACAGGAGAAGGAAGAATAAGTAGGCAAAAGGCTACTTGACCCTGTCCTCATATTTGCATAGGGTGTCGGCTTTGAACTTCATACATTATCTATAAATGAGGCACACTCAGAATTACTAACAGAATTGAAAATACAAGAGGGGTAGACAGACAGAACTGAAAGTAGGAGATAAGCTCATCATACAACTTAAACTCATGTCCCCTTTTTGCCCACAATACAATGACACACCATTAATTAACATTTTCTATACATTCTGCAATTATCTTATAAATACCATGATAATATGTAAATTAGTATGGGCATATATGGTTTCTCTGTATATCAAAACTATTATTTAATTGCATATGGATGCTTAACATTTTTGTAACATTCATTTAGCATTATTTATTTTCTTCCCCTTTGTCTCCATGTCCCTTCCATCCCTATTCATTCTTCACCTTATTTTCACAAAACATGGGTGGTCATGGCTTTCAAGGTTAACCTTGTTGATATTTTAAGTATAATCTTATTTTTAACTTTAAGTGATACCTCTGGGAGTATGGTAGGGAGTTCAAGGTCCATTACTATGGCCTAGATTTTTGCTCATGTAACTTGTTGTCACATCATGGGTGCTGACTCAGGGGTTACTTTCTGAGCCTAATGCAGCCCTTCCTGCTGACTGCGACTCAGTTCCAGCAGCAGTGTTCCATTAACCAAAGACCTAACTAACCAGGTACTTCGGGTATAGTTAAGTTGGGGTACAACCCCACCACTCCAAGAAAAATGGGGAAGATTTCACATTTGATGAACTTATCCAGCATTTAACTCTGCCATCCCAAGAAAATAAAAAAAAAAAATTACTATAATTTTAGCTTCCATTTGAGTTGTCTGTCATATTCATTTTATTTTACTTTGAATTAAAGTGGGCTTAGATCAGAGTTTTGATGCTGATGTTGCTTACAAGTGCCCAAAGATTGGCCTCAACCATCCCCTAAATTTGCCAGGATCTTCTCCCCTCTTGGTCTGGTGCATGTTTCCTGATAAACATCTCTAGTTTCTATTTAGCCTCACATCACTAAACCCAGGCTTTGCCAAACTGTTGGATTTAGACTTAGACAGCCTGATTATCATTTTGCTTTTATTTTGTTTCCCTTTAAAAATATTTGTTTCAATATGACACAGCACAATTTTGCATTTATAAAGCAACCCCCACAGATTTCTCTAACACAAAGAATATACCTTCAATCCTGAATTTATACTCTGACTACTGCCTTGGAATACTTTACTGGAAGTCCAAACACCTCTTTGGGGGGAAATGGGATTTCTTTTTACAAGATCACCATGTGGCCAAGTAATCTGGCTTTAAGGGTTGTGGTGAAGAGGGGATGAGGAAGAAGAAAAGGTGAAGATGTTAGAACTTCCATTTGACATTTTTAATTTTACTCTCACATCAAAGTTGATATTCAGTATTTTGGAGTGTCCCTCTACTTCTGTTTCACCCTCTGCCAATTGTTAAAGAAAATTAGCAGATAGGTTCCACATAATGTTTGTAGTTGAGTGATAGAGAAGAGATTTTTAGTCATTAGAAGGTAAAGGAAAGAAAGGCTCTGGACTTTATTTTCTCCAGGAAAATCATAGAAGGGCTGTCTACTGAAATTCCAGGCATGATATGCAGAGATTTAAACTGTCAATAAAGTTCAGTCTTCTGACCTCTCCTGACTTACCTCCACCAGCTTGTTGGCATGTTCACGGAAAACCTGGGCATACTCCTTCACTTCCTTTTCATTCCCACTCTTGGCAGCCTCAATGAGAACTAGCAAAGGGACGTTGGTTTCCAAGAAAGAATCAGATATATGATCCATCACGGCTTTCCGAAGCTATGGTAAAAAAAGAAACAAATACAAAATTAAGGAATAAAAGAATGACCCATTCATGAGTATTATTCATTTGGCAATATGGATTAAATAACTCCCCAGGAATAAAGAGTCTAAACTATACCAGCTCTCATTATCCATGCAAGTAATGTTTCAAACCTTTTTAATTTTCCTGGTATTTATCATATCAAAGGAAAACAAAAAGACATGACTGATGGATGGTTGTGAATTAACAATATAATGTTAACTTGAAAGTTGCATATTTGACCTGGAGCTCAATACTTTATAGACCTTCCCCAATCAATGACCCACTCTTATCCTTCATGGGTTCAAATGTCTCCCTGCAGGTTTAAATTATGATACATCGACACGCCCCCAAAACATGGTGGCGAACAGATGCTAGGATTAGGCTCTCCCACAAAATATAGATTTATGGACAGAAAAACCCCTAATTTTGAGAGCCGATCTCAGGATAACTGAATGCCCTACACAATACAATCATCCCTGTGGGTGCTTTAGACTTAAAGATAAACCGAAAAGTCAGAGTAAAAAGAAGAGAAAAGACACCGAACCCCACACGGAGGAACAAAAGAAAGGAGAGGAGGACAAACCAGCTTTATGGAGCACCACTGAATACAAGGTTAGAAACCGTGGTGGGGTCGGAGGGCTCTGGCCAACTAATGGGAGCACGACTCCCACTCCCCCACCCCAGGAGCCCTCTCTCTTCCCTACGTGGCAGCTCTGAAGTGCAGAAAAGCTCAAGGGTCACTGCTTTCCATCCCCCACCTGGGGCTAGGTAACATCTTAGTAGGGAAGACAAACTGCCAGCACCCCGTGGGGTCCTAATCCCTCACTGGTTGCTAGGTGATATATTGGCCTGAGAAACTGGTCTAGCCTGAAAAACGGCAGAGATCACCTCAAACAATCTCCTTCCTACTCTGTAACCTGACATCAAGAGCTGATGTGAGAGAACTCTACTTTTTCTAACCTGACTGGAGGTAACCTGACCCGGGATGCAGACTCCTGCTGGAACTGTCTCCAACCACACTCTCCTCCACAAAGTGTCTGCATCTTGGCACATAGGAGGGCTACAGAAAAGAAAATAGAGCTCCCCCCCACCCCCTGCCGTGGCCCCACACCCAACTTCTAGGAGGTTGCACAGTGGCCCCCAAGAACCTAGGTGGGCACCAACAGCTGCTCAAAACCTCCACCCCTGCACCCCCTTGTGGAGAAGTGGGGCCAAAGCAGCAGAAAAGAAACAAGATCAGGAACCCCTCCCCACCAGACATAACCACAGGGACAGGGATAACCTCCAGGCAAACACTGAGGGGAAGAAGAAAAATAAAAAGGGGGGCAGAGAGAGAAAGAACAGAAAGACTACTAGCAACTATAAAACAACAGCAGCCACAGTAGGACAACAGCAACATCTGACACTGGAAAGGGGGAGTTGAACCCTAGCAGGGGACCTACCCGGAAACTCCAAAAACTAAAAGCAAAAGGACTACAAAACTCTCACCAAGCTTACATCTATCCAATACCTTTTTTATGTTTTTCTACTTTATTTTTTTAATTATTACTATATATATATATATATATATATAAATATATATATATATTTTTTTTTTTAACTACTACCCACCACCCCTTTTTCTACCCTAATTCCACCCAGAACCGGAAACATTGGAGACAAGCCACGAAGCACAGAAATTCAACAGAGAAAAAAGAAAATCTGGGAGATACCCAGCCACAGCCAAGGCAACTCAGACACTAGGAAACAACAAACACTCCTCAGCAAGTAGAACCAAGAACCATGCCTGCCGGCACCAACAGTTCAGGAATGCAACGATCAGAGCAAAGTGGAAGGACAACAACAGGAAGAATAAAAATTACAAATGACCCTCAAAACAATACACCACAGAAAGAAAATCCCTCTTCAGAACCCAATAATATGGACATAGAAGATTACATCTGCCTAACAGATAAAGAATTCAGAATTGCCATAATAAAAAAATTAATAGAATTAAATGAAAAGAACAAAGAACTGAGGAATATAAATGAAGAACTGAAAAACGAGAATGAATCCATAAAGAAGAAAATGAAGGAAATGGAGGATTTACAAACATTTGTAGAGAGCCATAAAAGTAGATTAAAACACATGGAGGGAAGAATAAGCACTCTAGAAGATAAAGATACTGAAAGAACCAAGACAGAAAAGGAAAAAGAAAAACAAAGGAAGAAGAATGAGGAAAAGCTTCAGGAACTATCTGACACCATGAGAAAAGGAAACATCAGAATCATAGGAATCCCAGAAGGAGAGGAGAGACAAAGGAACAGAGAAACTTCTCAAGGAGATAATTGAAGAGAACTTTCCAAACATGAAAAAGGAAACAAAAATTGACATACAGGAAGCCAGAAGATCTCCAAATTATTACAATGAAAGGAAAAAAACAGCAAGACATATGATAGTAAAACTATCGAGAATTCAAGACAAGGAAAATATATTGAAAATGACGAGGACAAAGAAACAAATAAACCGCAAAGGAAAGACAATCAGGCTGACATCAGATTTCTCTTGAAGAAACGTTAAAGGCAAAAAGAGAATGGAGAGACATATGTAATACACTACCTGCCAACAAATGTCAACCAAAAATACTCTACCCTGCAAAGCTCTCCTTCCTCTACAAAGAAAGAATATGGACCTTCTCTGACAAACAGAAACTACAGAAATTCATCACTACCAAACCCCCACTCCAAAACTTACTACAAGAAACCATGAAGACAAAACCAACAGAGGAAAGACCAGGAAATACAGAATTAGGTAAGGACTAGAATCACAAAAAGGTAAAATAATAAAAATAGAAAAGACAAATATGGATGACAGTATATCAATATTAACTCTAAATGTAAATGGACTAAACATACCAATTAAAAGACACACCATAGCAGGATGGATCAAAAAACAGAACCCAACCTTCTGCTGTCTACAAGAAACACACTTAATTGTGAAAGATAAACAGAGATTAATAGTTAAAGGATGGAAAACAATCCTACAAGCAAATGGACCAAGAAAGAAGGCAGGAACAGCTATACTCATATCAGATAAAATAGACTTCAAACTTAAAAATGTAAAAAAAGACAAAGCTGGTCACTAAATCATGATAAAGGGGACAATAAAACAGGAGGATATAACAATCATTAGCATATACTCCCCAAATGAAGGAGCACCAAAATATATCAGACAATTATTATCATCCCTGAAACAGACATTAAAGAAAATACATACATAGTAGGAGATTTCAACACCCCACTTTCTCTATTGGACAGATCAAGAAGACAAAAAGTAACCAAGGACATTAAAGCTCTAAATAAGGACCTAGACCACATGGGATTAACAGATATCTATCGATCACTTCACCCCCGAAAAATTGAATGCACATTTTTCTCAACTGCGCACAGAACATACTCCAGGATTGATCACATATTAGGCCACAAAACAAACCTCAACAGATACACTAAGATCAAAATCGTACCAGCCTTCTTCTCTGATCATAAAGGAGTCAAACTGGAAATAAATCATAAAAAGGAAAAAAGAAACCTCCTTACCTCATGGAGGCTGAAACCCACATTACTGGAAAACCAATGGATCAATGAAGAGATCAAAGAAGAAATTAAAAAATATCTAGAACTGAAAAACAACGAGGACACAACTTTCCAGAACGTCTGGGACACAGCAAAAGCAGTAATAAGAGGAAAATATATAGCATTACAAGCTCACATCAAGAAACAAGAAACAACCCAAAGAAACAATTTAATCTCACATCTCAAAGAACTAGAAAATGAACAATAAAATACCCCAAAAGACAGTTTAAGAAAGGAAATAATAAAAATCAAAACAGAAATAAATGAAATGGAAATTAAAAAAAAAAATCCAGAAGATTAACGAGACCAAAAGCTGGTTCTTTGAAAACATAAACAAAATAGACAAACCACTAGCCAGGCTTACAAAGGAAAAAACGAGAGAAAAGACAAATAAATAGGATCATAAATGAAAAAGGAGAAATCACAACGGACACAGCAAAAATAAAAAAAATAAACAGAGATTACTATAAACAGCTATATGGAAACAAGTATAACAACCTAGAGGATATGGACAAATTCCTAAAACTACACAATCACACAAAACTAGACAAAGAAGATATAGAACACCTAAACAGAACCAATCACAAGTAGTGAAATTGAAACAGTAATTGAAAACCTACCCTCAAAACAAAAGCCCAGGACCAGATGGTTTAACAAATGAATTCTACCAAACATTCAAAAACGAAATAGTCCCTATATTACACAAACTCTTTCAAAAAATCGAGAAGGAAGGAGTACTACCAAACACATTCTATGAAGCAAATATTATTCTAATACCAAAACCAAACAAAGACAAAACAAAAAAAAAGAAAACTACAGACCATTCTCCCTAATGAATACTGATGCAAAAATATTTAATAAAATCTTGGCCAACAGGATCCAACAATGCATCCATAAGATAATACACCACGACCAAGTGGGATTTATTCCAGGGACACAAGGATGGTTCAACATCCGAAAATCAATCAATGTAATCCAACACATCAACAAAAAGAAAAATAAAGACCATATGATCATATCAAT